>MU776262.1:36734-61682 GCA_026770625.1 Nicotiana glauca | reverse complement strand
ATTACCCTACCATTTGCCTAACGTTTATGCAATTCCTATAGGCATGATCTCTATATGCAACTTGTTACATGGATATTAAGTCTTATAGGCAGGATTTCTAATGATTTGCAATATGGCTGAATATTAAATCTTATAGGCATGGTATCTAGATGATCGAGTTAAAATGCTGAAAACCTATAGACATGGTATCTAGGTGATTAAAACATTAACCTATAGGCATGGTATCTACCCTTTGTGCAATAAAGTAAACCCCTCACATGCCCTTTACTAATACTCCCCGAGTTCCTTTTTTACAAGATTATTACAGAACCAAAAGAAAGAAAGAAAACAATTTAAAATACATCACAGCCTACAGCTAGATTCGAGCAGCCTAATTCAATCTTAATATCCAATAACATGTGTTTCACCAAATCCGGATTCCAGATTTCCAAGGCCTTCTCTCACCAAAAGTGTTTCAAAGTTCCAAGGAGCCTCAAGGACTCCAGGCAATGCTTACACTCTGGAAAACAATTGTTGTAACTGTAAGCACGTGATTTTTGCCCTACATGAAGATAACTCCTAAAAAATAGATCAAAATAATTTTTATTGATTTTGTAGGGATTTTCCTTTATTTAGTTTCATTTCATGCATTTTAATATTTTAAAATCATAATAATAAATACCAAAAAATATCTTGCATAGCATTTAAGTTTTATCGGAAGTCATTTGATTTTCATAAAAATTAAAATTCGCAAAAAATATTTTATTTTTACACATTTTCCTTTTGTTTATTTTTCTCTTCTAATTTAGGATTAAGTAGTTTTTATAATTTTTTATAATTAGTATAATTTTAGATAATTTAGGTTTTTAATTCTAGGATTTTTAATAAAAAAGAAGATAAAAAGAAATTGTGAATAAAAATTGGAAGAACCCTTCCCCCAAAAATATTTTTCCCCCAAAAAACTTTTCCCCATATGAGTCCTTCCCCCAAAATATTTTCCCCCCAAAAGGCATCCCCCCAAAAATATTTTCCCCCCAAAAGACCTTCCCCCAAAATACTTCCCCCCATAAATGACCTTCCCCAAAAATAATCCCCCACATAAACCTTCCCCCACACACACCCTATACACTACTATATAACACACATGCACACAAAGAGAACGCATGGGAAAAAATTCACACGAAAAAACTACACCAAAAAAAGGCACAAAAACAGAAGGAAGACTACACAAAAGACGGACGATAAACTACAAAAACAAAACCCCAAAAATTGGACGAAAGGACACACATGAAAATTCACAGAGAGGAGGAATTGAACGGACGGAAAAGGGGGCCAAAACAGAGGGAACGGAAAGGTTGGTCCTCTTCTTCTTCAAGTTTTTTTTTCCTCAAAATCTCTTTAAATCATTTTGAACCATGAAAAGCACAGCCATGTAAATCCACTTCCGTCAACTCACTGCTTCGCCTTCGCCTCGCCAGATTTCCACCATCTCCGGCCTGCTCTTTTCCGCCATAAAATTTGGTCAAAAACTCCAGAAAAAACAGCCACCATTGCAACACCCAAATCAGCCTTCACAACCATTATTTTAGCTCATAAGCCCAACTGAAACAACTTTGAAAACTCGCCAGCAAACCACCCCTTGAATCTCTAATTCTAGTTCGAAACAGGCCAAGAGTAGTCGAGTGAGGCGGAGAATCAGAGGTTTCATTAGAGGTTGCATTTGAGGTTCCCGTGTTGCTATGTTTCTGTTTGGACCCCGTGCTTGAGTTGTTCGGCGTCGATTTCATCTATTGTAATTCCATTGGAGTCGCTTGACAATAAAGGAGAGATTTAGTTACTAAAAGTTTACAAAGGCTGCTGGAGCTTGGAATTGCTGTCTATTACTGTTCGTTGCTGCCTGTTTAATGTTAAGATTAGTATTTTTCTGCTTTCAGGTATGTTATATGCCTTGTTCTCCTTCATCCGAGTATGCAGACAAAAAAAAACAATCCGAATTGTTTCATCTTAAGTGTGTGATTCCGTTTGATCAGATTGAGCATTTCACTGCCTATATCTTGTTTCTTTGCTTTTTGGTTAACGCCTAATGCTACTAATATGTTATAGTTAAAGGTTTTTAGTTTATGATGATTTATCCATATAATCTGTTATTTGATTTTGGCCTCATGTATAATTGTTAAACTTCTTTAATCATGTATTCATTTTTAACTTATTTCCAGTTTCTTCGACCTTAAGGAATTGGGGCTTCTACTTTCGATTGTTTATTTCCATGTTTCAACAACATGGAAACAAAGTTATGGAAATGAAAAACTTACGAAAATGAAAAATTGTAGTAGTATTACATTTTGTTTCTTAGGTATTTAGTTTTTGAATTGATCTTTGAGTAAACAATCTGAATGTTCTGAATGGAAAATTAGGAGATGGTAATAGTGTAATCCTAAATTTCGGGGTGCATTTTATGTAACCCGATTATAACAATTTCGAATAATAAAGCCCTTTGAAATAAATTGTGGTGTGCCATTTAGAAAATTTCCATGGCCCTTGCAAAGTTAACGCGTTAGTATCTTTAGGCGTGATTGTAATAAAATTACCTTCCTAAATATGGGTGCGCATTTCATGCGACCCAAATCCAAATCCCAAAACGTCGAATAAGAATGTGTCGAGGATCCGGGTGCATTTCATGTGACGTGATCCGAAAGCACGTTTTTAAACGACGTTCACTTTCTTAAATTTTTTTAATTAAAAGCGGTAAATAATCTTTAAAATTGCACTATAGGATAACATGTATAAAAATTAGATTTTTAGCTATTTATAATAATTTAAGCGACTGTGCTAGAACAACGGGATCCGGGGGTGCCTAACACCTTCCCTCGGGTCAACAGAATTCCTTACACAGAATTTCTGGTTCGCAGACTCCAATTGGGAAGTCGAAAATTTTCCTCGATTTGGGATCTAAGTTAAACTGGTAACTTGGGACACCAAAAGCGAATCCTTTCCCAAGTGGCGATTCTAAAAAATAAATAAATAATCCCAATTCGAATAATGTCACTTTAAATAGAAAAACTCCCTTATACATTTTATCCTTCGGGGTAGGTGTGTAAAAAAGGAGGTGTGATAATAACAGAATAGTGCAGTGTGGTATTGCCAGCCCTCAGGCATCCAAGTTCAGAGGAGGATCGAGGGTCCCAAAGCATGGCTTACCAAAGGGGGGCAGAACTTAGAAACTAGGAATAAGTGCAAAGTGAGAAAGGGGTTAGGGAGCCATAGCAGAGGGTGGTCATACCCAGCCATAGGCATAGACTGGCACACCCCTGACCATCTGCTTGGCCAACAAATAAAGAGCAGACTTTTACAAGTCAAACTTGGGTCTGGATGGTGATTAAGATACCACCAGACCTGAGTTAAGGCTCAGCACATAAGGGGTAAAGGGAATGGGAATTGATTTGAGTAGAGGTTCAAGAGAATATGATTCTAAGTCATGAGTGGCAATAATAGAATGCCAACATGACTCAGAATTGCACTCACACATAAGAAGGGGGTCAAAGAGACATATTACCACATAAGAAAGCATTTACAGAAACATGAAGAAAGCAAGAGGGCATAACAGACTTGAAGGTGCAGAAAATAATGAAAGAGAGTAACAGAAGAAGGGAAATAAACACATAGTGTAGGAGGGTATTATTTAACTAGAAAGACATAGCAGTTGCAATTTTAGTACAGCAGAACAAGCAAAAGTGAGTAATCAGCCAGAAAGTCAGCAAAAAGCAAACTCAGGACCTTCAACAAGTGTTTGAGAGTTCAAGAGGAACTCAGGAGTATTTCAGACAGTAAAAGAGAGAGGAGCAGAGCACTTAGTAGAGAAAATAGAGAAAGTAATAGTAGAGAGAGTATTGGGAACTGTATAGTATTCGAAGTGTTTTTAAAATCTGAAGTGTTTATGTGTCGAATTCTCCCGTGTGTTGATAGAGGAGCATGTATTTATACATGAAGTCAGGCAAGTAAGCAAGGAAAGAAAAAATAGTCAAGTATCAATTAGGATCAATCAATAACAAAGGTTCCTTTAATTAAGGAGTCCAAATTTAAACGGTAAAGGACAGAAAATATTTAAGGAAAGGGGATAAAATAAACACATTGTGCACAGCATACAAATAAGGGTGAATACATGTGGATCTTAATTAAGAAAAGGGAATATTGAAATACACGGTCAAGTTAATAAGGCAAGAAGTAAACTAATTAGCACATAGTAATTCAGCGAATCAGAGATTCCCTAAATTCCTAATGAACCAACCCAGACAACAAAGGAATCGAGAGGTTCAAAATTAAACAAGGAAAAAATCAATCAAATTCACACAAGGAAAGACTGAAATCAATCCCCAAATCAAAGGTTATTTTGAGAGGGGAAATCTAACTATAAAGAGGGCATTAGCTTTAAACATGCGAGGCTAGATTCAAACAATAGCGAAGTGTCATGCAACCAAAGGATTATAGCTAAAAGAGAGTATCAGATGGCATGTGAGAGGTCAGATAAAAGGCCCTATAGGATTTTAGCAAAAACCAGAACCACAAAGAGAAACAAAGATGAACTCGGAAATTAGGGCTTTGAAATCAAACTAGTTCAGAGATGAGAAACAAACAAGTCACATACAAGCAGCCTCGGGCACTCGACTGAAACCCCAAATTCGAGGGTTTCTACCCTTAATCGAGTGTAGAGATGAAAGCAAATAAATCAGGCAAGAATAAGTTCAGAAAACCCCAAGGAACTAGAACCTTAAACATTTCAAGCAACGTAATAAGGGAACAAAATACTATAAAAGAACTCATAAAGAAATGGTAGAAGAAAACATGGTAGAAGAAAACACATGGGAATCATAGTAGAAACACATAGGAGTTATAGTAGAGCAAATACAGTAAGAGTAACACATAGGAATTATAGTAAAATCAAAGAAACCCTAAGTCGGAGAAGATTAACAGTTTTGAAAGCACAACTTTAAAAAGAAACACGGAGGAATCGTTTGAAAACCTTAAAATAAACACAGATCTATAGCAGATCTAGAAAAATTAGGAGAACCTCGAAAGGCTAGGGTTTCAGAAGAACCCTAGAAGCGAGAAAGGCCTGGAAAAGGTCTGTTCCGAGTCGAATGAGTCAGAGCTAGGCTCATAGAGCTAGGATATGCTGGAGTCATGTCGGAGATAGACGCGAAACTCGAATCGGCGGAGATCTGAGCGAAGGCCTTCAAGATCGAACCTTTAATCTTCAAGTAACAGGGGTATAAGGGCACATGGGGGTGAGTACAGGCCACCCAGGGCTTGGGATGCCATTGATTCCAGTGAAACAAGGTGGAAACCGGCGGGATAAGGCTAGGGTTTCGGAGAGGGTTAGAGAGAGTTTTAGAGATGAAGGGATTTTAGCTGCAGCTGTTTGTGAGAAATGAATTAGGGTTAGGGTAGTAGAGAATTAAAAATGGAAAGAAGGAATGGTGGCCATTGATTAAAATGATCAACGACCTAGATTAAAAGAAGACGGCCGGGCGGGTTAAGTGAGTTGGGTTTGGGGCGGGTCAAAATTAAAATGGGTCATCTCAATTGGGTGGAATTGGGTTTTAAATTGAGGCTAAAATTAAAATAGAAATGGGCCAGATTTTAAATAGCCACTCTCACTTTTTTATTTAATTAAAATAGTTAAAAATAATTTAAAAATAAATTAAAAGCACTGAACTAGTTAATAATATATAAACAATAATCTAAAAATATTAGGAATAATTTTATAATTGTAAAACCTTATTAATCGTAACATAGGCTATAATTATAATTTTACGCAGTTTAGCTTAGAGATATCAAAATAAATTTATAAAAATATGCAAAAAATCACCTTAATTATATTTGGTGTAAATATGAGGATGAAAATAAATTATTCACCAAAAATAATAATTTTGGGAATAATTTTGGATTTTTTACTATTAAAATAGACAATAAATTAATTTTTAAAAAATCTTAAAAATTGAGAAAAATACCAAAACTTTCAGGCATGCTTATATATGCATACATATGCTATTTTGAAAGTGTAAAAAATATATAGGGAAAAATTGGGTATCAACAGTTGGGTTCTAGCTTGCATGCTTTTCGGTATTCCTTATTTGATTGTATCAGGAAGTGGTAGTATGATGACCCTCATTTGCTTGTCCTTAAGGACAAGGTTCACCATGGTGATGCTAGAGATGTGACCATTGGTGAGGATGGAGTATTGAGGATGTAGGGTCGGGTTTATGTACCTAATATTGATGGGCTTCGGGAGCTGATTCTAGAGGAGGCCCACAGTTCACGGTATTCCATTCATTCAGGTACCGCGAAGATGTACCAGGATTTGGGGTAGCACTATTGGTGGAGGCGGATGAAGAAAGATATAGTTGGGTTTGTAGCTCGGTTCTTTAACTGCCAACAAATGAAGTATGAGCACTAGAGACCGAGTGGGTTGCTTCAGCAGATAGAGATTCTAGAGTAGAAGTGGGAACGGATAACCATGGACTTTGTAGTTTGGCTCTCGTGGACTTTGAGAAAGTTCGACGCCGTTTGGGTGATTGTGGATCGGCGGACCAAGTCCACTCATTTCATTCCTGTGTGTACTACTTATTCTTTAGAGCGGTTGGCGGAGGTTTATATCCAAGAGATTATTCATCTACATGGTATCCCAGTTTCCATCATTTCAAATAGAGGTACGCATTTCATATCACGGTTCTAAAGGGTCGTTCAACATGATTTGGGTACTCAGGTACAGTTGAGTACAACATTTCACCCTCAAACGGACGGGCAGTACGATCACACTATACAAATTCTTGAGGATATGCTCCATGCGTGTGTGATCGAGTTTGGAGGGTCTTAGGATCAGTTCTTGCCGTTGGCAAAGTTGGCTTACAACAACAGTCATCAATCCAACATTCAGATGGTATCGTATGAGGCTTTATATGGTAGGCGATGTAGATCTCCAGTCGATTGGTTCGAGCCGGGTGAGGCTAGATTATTAGTCATAGACTTAGTCCAAGATGCTTTGGAGAAGGTTAAGGTGATTCAGGATAGACTCCGTACAACCCAGTCCAGAAAGAAAAGCTATGCAGACCGGAAGGTTCGTGATGTTTCCTATATGCTTGGAGAGCGGGTTCTGCTTTGAATTTTGCCTACGAAGGGCGTTATGATATTTGGGTAGAAAGAGAATTTGAGTCTGAGGTTCATTGGCCCTTTTGAGATATTGAGGCGTGTTGGGGAGGTTGCTTATGAGCCTGCCTTACCTCCCAGTTTGGCAGGAGTTCATCCGGTATTTCATGTTTCGATGCTCCGGAGATATCACGGTGATCCGTTGCATGTGTTGGATTTTAGTTCAGTCCAGTTAGACAAGGACCTATCCTATGTTGAGGAGCCAGTGGCAATATTGGATAGGCAGGTTAGAAAGCTGAGGTCAAAGAACAGTGCATCAGTGAAGGTTCAGTGGCGGGGTCAGTCGATCGAGAAGGCGACCTGGGAGACCGAGCAGGATATATTCAACCGTTACCCTCATCTTTTTACTAATTCAGGTATGTCTCTATGCTCGTTCGAGGATGAATGAATATTTAAGCGTAGGAGGATGTGATGACCCGGCCGGTCATCTTAATAATTAACGCCCCGATGACCTATTAACTGCCTTTCCCATTTTTATCTCTGCTAGTTTCAATTACCGGGATGTTCGGTTTTAAGTTTCAGACTGTTTTGGGACACTTAGTCCCTAAATGAGAGCTTAAGTGGTGGAAAGTTGACTGTAGTCGGAACAATGTGAAGATAGCCTCAAAATTGAAATTCGATGGTTTCGTTAGTTACGTTAGGTGATTTCGGGCTTAGAGGCATGTTCGGATTTTGTTTTGGAGGTCCGTAGCTAATTTAGGCTTGAAATGCCGAAAGTTGAATTTTTGAAGTTTCTGGTGCGATAGTGAGATTTTGATCCGAGGGTCAGTATGGAATTCCGAGATTTACAGTAGTTCCATTGTTTCATTTGGGATGTGTGTGCAAAATTTCAGGTTATTAAGACGTGGTTTGGTTGGATTTTTTATCAAAAGCGTAATTTAAAAGATTTTGGAATTCATCAGCTTGAATCCGATGGAAAATAGGTGTTTTGATGTTGTTTTGAACGTTTCAAAGGTTACAACAAGTTTGAATTAAGTTACGGGATATATTGGTAGGTTTGTTTGACGTCCCGAGGGCGTAGGGTGTGATTCAGATGCTCAACGGACCATTTTAGGACTTCGAAAAGGATTAGATTTTTGCTGGTTTTCGTTGCAGACTTTTCTTCATTGCGATCGCGTGAGGAGGCTCGCGATCGCAAAGGCTTAGGCGAGGCATAGGGAATTTTTCTCTTCGCGTTTGTGTGAAGAGGAATATGAATTCCTAGCTTTGGGGCAGTGCTAAATCATGAACATATGGACCAGGTCGCGTCCGCGTATAAGAAATAAGGCGGCAGGGAATTTTAAATGTTTATCTACGCGGTCGTGTGAAGCCGACCGCGATCGCGTAAGTCTAAGGGAGCTAAACATCACATTCGCGGACGGGGTTCCGTATTCGCGTAGATTAAATCTGAGGCGCATGGGTTTTGTTCTTCGCAATCGCGACTCGTCTTCCGCGATCGCTATTAAGGGAAAAGCTGGGCAGAATATAAAATTTCGAAATGAGGATTTAGCCATTTCTGAGAAAATTTAAGCTTGGGAGCTCGGATTTGAGCGACATTTTGAAGGATTTTTAGAGATATCGATTGGGTAACGATTCTTAACTCCTTTTTGCTTGTAACCCATTAATCTAAACTTGAATTCATCCTTTAATTTCCGAATTTGTATGAAAATTTTCTTAGACCAAGAAATTGAGTTTTGATTGGGTATTTGACATTGTATTGGGATATTTTAATATGGTTAAAGTCGTGAGAGTTTAAGAATTCTAAAAATGTAAATTTTACCCTATTCCAAGACGTGGGCCCGAGGGATATTTTGGTCATTGTATATAATTTCGCGTATTAGCTTAAAATTTAATTATAGAATTAGTCGCTTGAAGTGTTATTTGTATTATAAAATTGAATTGAATAGATTTCGGCCATTTGGAGTCGAGTACTCGTGGCAAGAACGTGGTCTCGGGTTGATTTTTGAGCCGGTTCGAGGTAAGTGGCTTGTCTAACCTTGTGTGGGCGACCTTCCCCTTAGGATTTTGTATATTTGGTAATTGAAATGCCTTATACATGAGGTGACGAGTGCCTACTATTGCAAATTGTTGGAATCCGGTTTTCTTTAAGTATTTATTAGTATGTTTCCTTCCCTGCTTTTATTATTTGTTCTATTAAGCCTGTTTTTAGCTTAGGAAAGCATGTCTAAGTGATCTAATTACTCTAATTGTTCAACCTGCTTACCTGAATTCTGTGCAGCATACTAGGCTTGAATCACTTTCTTACCTTAATATGACATTTGCCATTTCTGTATAGTTTCCTGTTACTGCTGCGTATATATTTTGGGACTGCGGATGTGGGATTCCGGTAGCTCCCCCTTGTCTATTTATTTTGGGACTACGGATGTGGGATTCCGGTATATCCCCCTGCACAGTTATATGGAACAACGGAAATACACCCGGTAGATTCCCCAAGTACTGGGTATTTACATTTGGGACTACGAAACGGGATTCCGATATATTCCAGCGCACTATGAGTTGGATTATGGGACGGTATCCCGGGAGATTATCGGATATATGTATTTGGGAATACAGGACGGTTTCCTGGGATATCCCCAACTTGTTATTATTGGTGCTGAGCTGTATTTTCTTTCTGTGTTTACCTTGCTTCTGTATAGTTGTTGCTGTCCTATATACATTGTGTTATTTTCACTGTTGTACTCATATTTACTATTCCGTTCTATATAGTTAAACTCTATATTTTTGTTTACTCTCAGTATTGCCCTAACCTTCCTCATCACTACCTAACCGAGGTTAGGCTTGGCACTTACTGAGTACCGCTGCGGTGTACTCATGCCCTTTCTGTGCATGTTTTTCATGTGCAAATCTAGGTACGTCGACTCAGTCTTACCATCATTGAGGCGAGGCGACTGCTCTAGAGACTTCGAGGTACATTTGCCACGTCCGCAGACCGGGGAGACCCTTTCTATTCCATCTTATAAACATTTACCCTTATGTATTTATTTTCCTTGTTAGATATTCTAGAGTTAGACATTATCAAATATCCAAAGGCTTGTGTTTCCGTGAGTTTCCGAATTTTGGGATAATGTACTTGGTTCTGAGGAATTTTGTGTTGTATATGCCGAGCGACATTATAACAATTGTTTTATTCTGTAATTTTGGCTTGATTTACTACTTTCGCAAGTTTTCATTTACTTTTTAGCATTTGTTAGGCTTACCCAGTCGTAGAGAATAGGTGTCGTCACGATAGTTCAAGAAGGGAGAATTGGGGTCGTGACAAATACATACTGATTGGGTGAACAACTGGAGGAATGAGTAAGAGATCTAGAAGACCTCCTGAGTGGAATATCTAAATCGTCCACAGCTTCATGAGTAGGAGCATCTACCTCATTATCATTAGCATCGTTATCACCATCACCATCAATATGCTAATCTGGAATATGGTTCTGGGCATCACCATCATCGTTGAGCCCACCAATGCCATCCGCATTTGTATGAGGAACTTGATCAAGATTAATTAAACCTTCAGAACTTGGAGATTTTAGCTTCTCCGCTTTGTTAATATCTTCAATGGTTTGGTCCTCCACGAATACAACATCACGGCTTCTCACAACCTTTTTCTCAATTGAATCATATAGCCTGTACCCAAATTCATCAAGGCCATAACCAATGAAGATGCACTTCCTTGTCTTAGCATTTAATTTTGACCTCTCATCTTTAGGCACATGTACAAAAGCTTTACAACCAAACACTTTCAAGTGGTCATAGGAAACATCCTTCCATACAAAACTCTGTTTGGAATATCACTTTGCAAAGCAACCACAGGAGATAGATTAATAACATGTGCAACGGTCAACAAAGCCTCACCCCAAAAGGAATTAGACAACTTTGCTTTAGAAAGCAAATATCTTACTCTTTCCATCAAGGTCATGTTCATCTTTTCTGCTAAACCATTAAGCTGAGGAGTCTTAGGAGGAGTCTTCTGATGTCTGATACCCTGCTGCTTCCAGTATTCGTTAGACGGTCCACAATATTCACCACTATTATCAGTACAAATACTCTTCAACTTCTTTCAAGTTTCTCTTTCAACTGAAGCCTGAAACTACTTAAAGACACCCAACACTTGGTCTTTAGTATTTAAGATGTAGACCCAAAGTTTCCTTGAGCAATCATCAATAAAGATAGCAAAATAAAGTGCACCACCTAGAGTTCTTGACTTCATTGGGCCACATAAATCTGAATGCACCAACTCAAGCAATTCTGTCTTTCCTGAAGGAGGATGAGACTGGAAATAAACTCTTTTTTGTTTCCCAGCCAAGCAGTGCTCACATTTTTCTAGTTTTACACTTTCAGAATTTGACAACAATTCCAAAATATTTAGTCCTTTCTCGCTAATGTGGCTAAGCCTCTTATGCCATAACGTTGAAGAGCTATTACTCACAACTGCATTCACCATATTAACACAGGTAGAGGTCGCAGTCGAGTATTGACCACACCGCTTTTCCCCACGAGCCACAATTATGAAACCCTTAGTGAGCTTCCACTTTCCAGCACCATTGGTACTGACATATCCCTCATCATCCAAAATACCAACAGAGTCCAAGTGCAAACGAACATCAGGCGCATGCTTTACATTGTTTCCAAACAAATCGTTCCAATATCAGCCGTCCTAGATACAGTCTCATTACCCATACTCAAGTTCCAAAGTCACCCTGAGTATATGATGAGAAAAATTCCTTCCTTGATGCCATATGAGATGTGGCACCACTATCCACAACCCAGCTTGACTCATCACAAGCAATATTTATCAGATCCACATCAAGGACAGTAAAAAGATCTTCTGTAGTGACGGTGGACACATGATTGCCCTCTTCTTTTTGTTCTTCCTTGTCTCTATTCTCCTTTTTCAAAATTCGGCTGAACTTCTTTGTGTGCCCTTTCTTCCTGCAACGATAGCACTCAATATCTTTAAGTCTGCTTCTAGATTTTCTTCTATTATGTTCTCTATTTTGAAAACTTCGATTCTTATTTCTCCCCCTAGAGTCAGTCACCAAGACATCTGATGAGGAGGAACCCTGAGATTTTCTTCTCATCTCTTCATTTAAAAGGCTGCTCTTGGCAAGATCCATAGAGATCACACCATCTGGAGCAGAATTTAAATGAAGTTCTAAGAACTTCCCAAGAATCTGGTAGGGAACCAAGTAGAAATAAACCTTGAATTTCTTCATCAAATGTAACGCCCATAGCAGATAACTGGTTCATGATCCCCTGAAAATTATTTAGATGATCTGTCATCGCGGAACCATCATAGTATTTTAAATCCAACATCTGCTTTATCAGAAACATCTTGTTGTTTTTCAGTTTTCTGAGCATGCAAACTTTCAAGGTGATCCCATAGGCTTCGACCATGTGTCTCCCCAGAAATATGGTTCAAAACATTATCGTCAACCCACTGTCTAATAAAGCCGCAAACCTGCATGTGTAACAAATTCGACTCTTCATCTGATTTATTATCAAGATTTTTTAGTGGTGAAGACAGGTTGATGAAAATTCTTGACATAGAGCAAATCTTTCATTTTGCCCTTCTAAATGGCATAATTTGTGCCACTCAAAGTAATCATTCTACTAGTGCTGGATTCTATCGTTTATCACAAATACAGATACTATTTATTAGGAGATCAAAGTAGTTCTTTTCTGATGTGGAAGTTCAGACTGTGCTGCAACCACAGAGCATACTCAGACAGAACATTGGCTCTGATAGCACTTGTTGAGAATAAACCCCGTAAAAATAGTATTCACGATATAAGTGATAAACGTGGAACACTAAGTTATGGTTAAATCTGCCATAATAGAAATGCAGCAATAATGACACTATTTTACGTGAAAACCCTTCTGAATAAGGGGAAAAACATGGCCAAGAAGAGCAACTGATATCACTATAGCAAGGAATGTTACACTGTATAGTAACCAGTAAAAATACTCTTAAGACCACTACACCCTCAAAAGAAATAAACACTCTTTTGCTTTTTCCACCTCACTCCAATATCTCTCACACTCTATTTTTCTTCACAAACTATTTTCTTATAGTATATGGAATACCTTGCTCGCTTGGTATCAAATGTACCAATGCTTCGTATATATGTATATTTAATATTTCTTTAATTATAAGATTGCCCATCAATAAAACTAATACAGAAGATTAAATAATTACAGAATCTATCTAAATCTTCAATCTTCTTCCTAACCTTTTCTCTGAGTATTAACACTCTTCCATGAACCTGTGAATGTTGCTATTAAAGGCACTTTAAAAATAAAATATTTGATATAACAATATTAGTGAACGCCAATGGAGCTAAAAAGAGTATTTATAATACCTACGTATAAAAATATAACCAATTAAATTTTATTTTACCAACTTATATGAAATATCTTTACAACATTAAATATAATGTGGCAATTGAAATTCTCAAGTTTCTGGAACTGTAGGTGAGTAGCATAACCATGTCCGAAGATGGTACCTAAAAATGCTAATTATCGCTTAAGAAAAGTAAAAGTTAACTAACAAAAGAATAAAAAATGACATGGATTTAGAGAATTACTTATTTTATGGGTTTAAGTTAGATACAAGCAAACAAACCAAAATAGACTTTACCGTCTCGAATGAAAGTTGCTGATTTTCTTCAAGAGAAAATTTCATTTATGATATTTTACATCCCATAATTGGAGCCTAATATAAGTGGTAAGAGAAAAAGGTAAGTGACATGAATCCTCTCTTGTAGACCTATGCTCGCAGTAAATTAAGAAATTGACTACTATTGAATTAGTTGATGATGGTAATTTGTACCGACAAATTACATGTAACTCCACAAGTTTTCTATGTTATTTATAGCAATGAAGGGGTATTTATTAATTTAGTGAAATTGGAGAACTGACAATAGTTTTAGGGAAAATAGAAAAAAGAAAAGAAAAGAAAAAGCTCCTCACCCCATTTCATGCTCTCGCTCTTCAATTACTTCTCGTTCCTCACTTCTCTTCATAATGGAATTCTAGACTTTGTAGCAGCATGAGTGTAATTTGCCATTTCTTTTGGTAATCTATCACTTTATTCATTCATCCGGAAAATTTCTCCGATCCATTACGCATAACATTACTAAATACTAATACTATTAGGTGTTAACCATAAGAAATGCAATGGTACGGGAGAATTTTGTAAAGACGTGTTATGTTGTCCAATCCCAAAAGTATGATTTTGAATTGCAGTAATTAATTTGAAGAAATAAATTAAAAGTACATTGGATATTAAAATGCTTCCTTCAGTTAAATGTCAATCCTTGAACTTTTGATCAGATCCCATAGGCAGTCTTTGCTAGACGTTAGCCTGCACCAATTATAATAAAATTTCCAGAAATTTTTTACAAGTTCGCCAATAATAAAAGAACCGTTTGATCTCACCTTGAAACAGAGGTTGATTAGGCTTTGTCATCAACTTTGCGTTACCGCTGAATTCTTCGTCGATATTTTCTTCTTCTTTTCTAACAATACAAACATATAATTTCTTAAATTTTTGGATCGTTGTGAAAAAATAAAATTGTTGAGAAACAACAGTTGGAGATATAAATCTAGTATTTGAAACTTCTCTGAAGGAACACATCCTTTCATATTGATGAGTAAGAGAACTTGACCGAAACAACTCATCCCTTGGTATACTACTAAGCGTAGGGTTTTTAATAAGTAGGATAGTTAGTTTTTTTTAAAAGGGCAAATATATAATTTAACTTTTAAGTTAAGAGCTTTACATTTTTAATATAGTAGTAGTCTTAAAGTACGCGCAACGCACGTGTATTTTATGTCAATGATTTATAGATTATAAAATTACATAGATATTATTATTCACAAAAGTATCTGAATTATTTAATATAAAATTAAAAAAATCATATTTCTCAAAAAATGATGAGCATTAATCACATTTATTTAACTTAATAAAAGAAGCTCTATGCTCCACAAATACCCTATTTTGGACTTTCATTAGGAATATATTTAGGTTCTCTGACCATACTTTCTAGGTAGATTCGAATGAAGTAGCAATTACTGCAAAAATAACCAATTGGAAAGCAAGAGTCATGTTTTTAATCCTCCAAGCTACCAACAAATGAACTATACCATTTGATCCATCTATTAGCCAAAAAATATTAATTGTGATAAATAAAGGTTATTACTTTATTTTGCTCAAATATTTGATATTTGTTTGCAATTACATGTAATACATATCCGGTAGTTAGATTTATCGACACTATGAGTGACCACGAATCTCTTTGACAACACTTTTGATAAGTATTTTATTAACATTTTCTTATAAAAGAATAACTTGACATAGCTAATATTTTAATATTACCTTAAAACTTTAAAATTTTAGCGATCTAAAATAATCGTGAGCCCCTAAATGTGTTTTTTGTAGAATTTGGTTTACGTTTTCGTTTCTTGGTATCTTAAAGTGGAAGACTTCTAATGTCACTTGGGGTATTGTTATCTAGGTGAAATAACAATCCCTAGAATTATAAATTCTTGTGAATTTTTTTTTATCCGACCTATATAAGTAATCTCGCTGTAACTACATTCCTAATATTAGGAGTTCCTGTATAGTTCAAATTGAAAAGATAAAATAGTCAAAACTTCAGTTAATTTTATTGGTCTAAATATAAAAATAATAATTAGACGATAATTTTTTTCGATGTGATATTTATTTTTAAATGATTAAAAGGTCGATTGATTTTGCATTGGAATTTCGTAATTTTATAATAGTTTAGATTGGTTGAAGAAGATAAAATTAAAAAAAAAAATGAAACATTATCCTATATATTAGCAGTTTTTTTTTTTATTTTAGCCTCATATTTAGGAAACAACCTCTCTGCCCCCTTGGGGTAGGGGTAAGGTCTGCGTACACACTACCCTCCCCAGACCCCACTTGTGGAATTTTACTGGGTTGTTGTTGTTGTTATTATTTACCACACAATTGGAATGAGTTAATATAACTTGTTGCAAATACTAAGTGAAGTAAAATTGTTCTCCAACAAAACTCATTGATGTTAAAAAATATTTTTTCCATTATGAATACAATTCCAATTGCCATGTAAAAGTATTTCCAAAAGAAAAACGTATACAAATTAATTTTATACCATCGTCCCAATGAAGACTCTTTACACATTTATTTAAGATACAATTTAATCGAATTTTAAATCCTAAATTTTAGCTACCTAATTTAAACAAGAAAATATTTAATAACAAAATTTTAATGAATGTTCATGTCCTAAATATTAGAAAAAGAATTAAATAATTATTTTATCTAGCGTGAACTCTATTTTTAAAGGGTAAAAAACGTAAACAACATTTCGCTAAGGGGATTCGTGCTTTTAATATAGTTTAGATAAATATAAATTATTTATTTGTGTATTATATTTACAATATGTATCCTGCAAAAAAAATAAAAAAAAATTAATTAGATTTTTTTATTTCTAAAACTTTTGTAAACGAATTATATTAATTTTTTTTACTGGCGACTTTGTAGTAAAGACTTCTGTTATTAATTATTTATATGATATTGTACCGTATATTTTCGAACTGTGACACTAAATGCCATATTTATTTAGACTTCAATTTTTAGCACTTTCTTACCAAAATAGCCTATATATATTTGCATGAGATTATACTTATTTAATAATTAAGAAAATAGCAAATGACTTTTTTGGCCACTATGACATTTTTTATGAATTGTAAAAAGTTAAAACAACATTTCTAATGACCTTATCATTTTTATTTTTTATATTATTTATTTGAGTATTGAACTCATAATATGTATCTTGCAAAAAATATAAAATGAATTAATTAGATTGTTTATATTGTCAAAACTTTTGTAAATGAATTGTATTGAAGTCTTTTTAAACATAATTTGCTAATTTTTTTCTTATAATTACAGTTAATCAAGGAGACCTTCCTATTATTATGACACAAAAATAGGTTCATGTTTCTTTATATTTGCTAGAATAAGTTAATTGTAACCCATCTCTTTAGGATATTCGCATGTGCAACTTAAATGCATTTGAAAAAACAAATAAACAATCCGAAGTTTCGAACAACTCTTGTAAATAAACAAATAAATTCTCCTTCTTTAATTCAGTATATTTCAGAGTATTAATGATGCATAGTTACCATGGGAGATAAAATTTCTTCCAAAATAGTAGTGTATATTTTATAATGTTGAATATTAAATAATAATTTGAGAAAAATCGTAAATGATAATTTTTTTTAGGTAACGACCCAAACAATCATTTTTGAGTTGTAGCGTTCCATTCGGTGATTTAAAACTTTGAGTAACTTCATATTATATATTATAACTTGCGTGTACGGTTGGTTTAGGTTTTCGAGCGGTTCAGGATTGATTTGGAAGAATGATTCTCGTTTTAGAAGCTTTAAGTTGGAACAGTTTACCAAGGCTTGACTTTGGGTAAACATACTCGGAATCAGGTTTTAATAATTCTAATTAGTTTGTATGATGATAAAGCTTGGTTAAATTCGGATGAGTTTTAGATAAGTTTGGGGTGCATGGTGATTATTTTTAGTTTCGACGTTAATTTGAGCATAAATGTTACCATATTGAACAAAAGGCCTTTGATTCGTGTTTCGACATAGTAACTAATATCATCAAGTTTCGACATCGTATGAAGAATTTATTGCCATTTTACTAAGAAGTGATTTACTGTATTTTTCGGGTTAATTACGAAAATACTGAATTCATATCTAAAAATCTACACTATTTCCAAATATTGAACCAATATATCTCATTCATTATAAGGTCAAATAGAGGGATTCAAAAGCTTAACGTGTTCGGAATTTCACGAGGAATCCATTTGAGGCATCAAAAGTGAGTTTCGAGATTATTTGACACGAGACACCAGACAGAACAAATGGGCAGAAGCATAAATATCGAGGATTTGTTCATTTGGTCATATTTTGAGTTGGTGAGCGCGGATTTGGGTAATTTTGGAGGCGATTTTAACCACATGGATTGGAGTAAGTATTCTATATTCGATTTTAGTTATATTTCATGAATCCATCTTCATTTTTGGCATTTGATTGGTGATTTCAAAGTAAAATTTGGGGTTTTTTTGTCTACATCGATTCAGAGTCGGATTTGAGTGAAACTAGTATGGTTTGACTCGTAATTGAATGGGTTATCAGATTTTTGTGAGTTTCGTCAGATCCTGAGGTGCAAGCCCGGGTATGACTTTTTGGTTAAATTTTGGCTTTTGATTAAAGATTCCACCTTTATCAATAGGGTTTATTTTCTTTAGCATTATTTGATGTTCTTGAGCTACTTTTGTCTAGCTTCGAGCCGTGCGAAGGTCAGTACGCGTGGTATGGTATTTATGGAGTATTATTTGGCTTGCTCCATATTATATTCGGTTTGTCCGAGGTAAGTGACACTCTTAAACTTGGTGCTGAGGGTATGAATCGTTGAACATACTTGTTATGTGTTTTGGTGTTGAGGTGATGCATGTGACAGATGTGTAGGCGTGCACCGTGTGAATTAAGATTCGATGGATTCTGTGGTACTATGTAGTTACCAAATCATGTTTCTATGCATAAACTTTTTACGTGCTAGAGTAATTGAGCCGTAATCCATGTCAGAAACCATGTTTAGGCTATATGCTTATTTTGTTGGGACCTAGTGAGGTCATTTCTGCTGTTGAGTATTTGCTTAAAATGCAATTACATACTCAGACATATTCATTAATTTTTATATGATATCCCAGTCTTTGTTATCATTTATTGTTACATCATGTATCATTGTTTGGGCTGGTTGGCATGATATTTGTGAGCCCGAGAGACTGGAGAGATTGACGACTGAGTGAGGCCGAGGGACTGATTGTAAGTGATATTTATGGGATCGGACTACAAGCCGCAATAGATTTTATTGATTCATGATGGGATCGGGCTACATGTCGTAGTAGGCCACGTTGGCTTATTGTGATGACTCGGCCAGTCATCTCATGAGTTACTGCCCCGTTTCCCTTATTTCTATTTCTTTATGCTTCGTTATCCGTGTTCTGTGGTATCGGGTTAGTCGGATCGAGTCCGCAATTATTTTGATAAGGTTTGAGGTATTTAGTCTCTTTTAAGAAGGCTTAAGTTGGAAAAGTCAATTGGATGTTGACTTATGTGTTAGAGGGCTCGGATGTGAGTTTCGATGGTTCATTTAGCTTCAAGAGATGATTTGTGACTTAGGAGTGTGGTCGGAATGGGTTTTGGAGGTCCGGAGTAGAATTAGGCTTGAATTGGCAAAATTGATATTTTGGCGATTTCCGGTTGGTAGGTGAGATTTTGATCCGAGGGTCGGGATGAAATTCCGAGAGTTGTTGTAGCTTCGTTATGTCATTTGGAATGTGTGTGCAAAAATTTCAGGTCATTCGGACGTGGTTTGATTGGGTTTTTGATCAAAAGCATATTTCGAAAGATTTTAGAAACTTAGTCTTGAATCCGATGTGTTTTGAGTGATTTGATATTGTTTGAGGTATTTTGATGATTGGAACAAGTTTGAATAAGGTTATAGGATGTATTGGTGCCTTTGGTTGAGGTCCCCGTGGGCCTCAGGTGAGTTTCGGATGGTCAATCGGACCATTTTGTGCCTTAAAAGATAGTAGAAAGTTGCAGGTTCAGTGTTGCAGAAAATTGCTCTTCGCGATCGCGTGGGTGGTCTCGCGATTGCATAGAAGGAATCGAGGTGGGCATCCAATTGTTCTTCACGTTCGTGATTGAGGGATCGCGATCGCATAGCATTGAGGAATTGTTCATCGCGAACGCGTGAGGGAAGTCGCATTCGCGTAGGGTAATTTGGACCTGGGTCTTGGCAGGTCATTTTTGCATTGCGAACGCGGGGTTATGTCTGCGATCGCGTAAGGTTATTTCACCTGGTCATCGCGTTCCTGTGGTGTATTTTGGGGGAGTTTAAAATTTATTCTTCGCAATCGCGAGGGAAGTGCCGTGATCGTGATAAAGGAAATGAGGCCCGGGCAGAATGTTTTTAAAGTCGTGTTGTTCGCGAATGTGGGTTTATTTTTACCCAGAGCTACTCATTTTGAGAGATTTTTGAAGGATATTGAAGAAGGAGTCAAGGGGAAACGGTTGGAGGTAAGCATTTCAGACCTAAAACTCGATTCTATTGTGAAATCTACCTAGAAAATCATGGAAACTTAAGCTAAAAATGGAGGTTTAGGGCTTGAGTTTAAGACGGCTTAAATTGAGGATTTGAGGGGTCATTTGAACTTCGATTTTTGTGTTCTTGAGATAAATGAAGTCGTGGGTAGACGAGGAATCTAATTATGTAAAAAAATTTGAGTTTCGAGAAGTGGGCCTGGGGCTCGGGTTTTGCTAATTTTGGGATTTTTGGTATTTTTCGATTGTTTTCGCTTGGGCTTTGTTCCCTTAGCATATAGTGACATATTTGTTCTGATTTTGGATAGATTCGATGCGTGTGGAGGCCGATTCGAGGGGCAATGGCATCACGAGCTATAGATTTAGTCAATTCGAGGTGAGTAATAATTGTAAATGATGCTCTGAGGGTTTGAAACCCCGAATTTGCACATCGTAGTGATATATTGAGGTGAGACACGTGCTTGATGATGAGCGTGGGGTCGTTTACTATTGGTGATTCTGACTTGGTCTGTCCGGATAGATGATTTTACTGCGTATTTGACTGAGACTTATTTGTTATCATCATGACTTGGGCTGAATGCCATAGTTGGGCTTTGTGCCAACTATTTGAACTTTGAGGATTTTTATTACTATTTCCTCTCTGTTTTGACTTAATACTTGAACCCAGTCCTCACAATTTCTACTATTTTACTATTCAACCATTCTTTCTCAGATTTTAAGACGTAAATGATATTTTAAATAATGTTTGGGCTGAAAACACTATTTTACTATTACCCAAGAGGCTTTTGATGATTTTTTCGGACTGAGCAAGGACGAGGGCCTATATTGTGAGAAACACTAATATTGAGTTGAGGTCGAGGGCCTGAGTTACATATATGCCACGAGGTGGCTTGATTGATATGAGGACGAGGGACTAAATTGATGCCACAATGTGGCTGGTGATTACGCTTGGGCCGTAAGGGGCCCCTCCAGGAGTCTGTACACCCCAGTTAGCGCGGGTACCCATTTGTGATATGAGATTGAGCCCGAGGGGCTGGCACTGTACTAAGATATTATGAGATTGAGCCCGAGGGGCTGGTACTGTACTGAGATATCGCCCGAGGGGCGGATGTGTGGATACTGAGCCCGAGGGGCAAACTTCTATCTGTTTACTTTACATTATTTACCTGTTTTACTTGTTGAAAAGAGATTTTACTTGATTTTTCACTGAATTACTGCTTTCAACTGATGTTTTACTGCTTCATTATAGAATACATTGTGCTTTATGTGATTTCTTATCTTCAGTCATTATTTATATTTGTTACTCATTGGGTCGGAGTACTCGCATTACTCCCTGCACCGTGTGTGCAGATTCAGGCGTTGTTGGTCGCGCTCTTGAGTGCTGATTCCTTCAGTCCAAGCGGTGTTTCGGAGACTACGAGGTAGCTTTCTATGTTCTTCAAACAGTTGTACCAGATATTTCATTTAGTAGACTTGTATCAGGATCATGATTTGTGACACACCGGTTAGGACTGTGTCAGGCTGGTTTTCTGCATTTATTATCCGTATTTCTGCTATTTCGTGTTATTAAACCATGTGTAGACTATTATTATGCTATTTAACTACTAAACTGAGAATTTGTTTAATTGGATGGCCTTGTCTTCACGAGAGGCACCATCACGACCGGGTTCGGGGTTAGGGTCATGAAAATTGGTATCAGAGCCTAGGTTACATAGGTCTCGCGAGTCATGAGCAGATTTAGTAGAGACTTGCGGATTGATACAGAGACGTCTGTATTTATCCTCGAGAGGCTGCAGAACCTTTAGGAAAAACTTCATATTCTTGAAATTCTTGTCGTGCGAACTTGTTGACCCGAGTGCTAAAATTCTGTTATTCTATTCTCTCACAGATGGTGAGAACACGAGCTACCACACGGGGTGGACGACCACCAGTGCCACCAGCTGAGGCCACCAGAGGTCGTGGACACGTTTGCGGTCGTGGTAGAGGTAGAGCAGCAAGAGCAACACCTATTGATCCACCGGCTGCCCTAGCTCAGGATCAGGCTCCAGCTATGGATGCTCCAGCAGCACCAGTTTAGGCACCAGCTGTGCCTATTGTGATTCCAGGCCTTCATGATGCTTTAGTTCAAATCTTGTCAATATGTACCGGTTTGGCTCAGGCAGTTTCAGCTACTACGGCCGCAACTACTTCACAGACCGGGGGAGGGATCTAGACCCCCGTTGCTCGCACACCTGATCAGGTTGTGCAGGGACTCCAAACACCGAGGGCACCTCCAGCCCAGTCGGTTGCACCAGTCCAGGAGTTTGTAGTACCAGTTATGCCGGATGATGAGCAGCAACGACTTGAGAGGTTTGGTAGACTCCAGCCTTCGATATTCAGCGGTGCAGAAGGAGAGGATGCCCAGGGTTTCTTAGATACGTTCCAGTCGATGCTTCGTACAGTAGGGATTCTTGAGAATAGTGGTGTGGCATTCACCACCTTTCAGTTTTTTGGGGCTACCTTCACTTGGTGGGAGGTGTATGAGAGGCGTATGCCAGTTGGTGCATCGCCCTTACTTGGCAGCAGTTCTCCTTTCTCTTTTCGGAGAAGTATGTGCTGCAGTCTTGTAGAGAGGAGATGTGTAGACAATTTGAGTGGTTGCGACAGGGGGAGATGACTGTGTCACTGTATTAGTCGAGGTTTCCTGAGTTGGCTCGTCATGCCATCTGGTTGGTTCCAACAGATCGAAAGAGGATCAGGAGATTTATTGATGGTCTTACTTATCAGCTCTGTATTCTTATGACCCGAGAGAGGGTATCTGGTGCTACGTTCGAGGAGGTGGTTGATACCACCCGTGAAATTGAGTCAGTTCACCGATAGGAGCGATATGAGAGGGAGGCCAAGAGGCCTCGAGGATTTGGCAGTTATAGTGGTGATCCGTCGAGGGGCCAATTTCAGCATGGTAAAAGCCGTTCATTCAGGCTTGCTCAGTCAGCTTGCCCAGGTTATCGTGGGGTCTCTTTGGGACATGGTTATCAGGGATCTCAACAGGGCCATTCATCACTTAGCGCCCTTCCAGCTCAGAGTTCATCCCGTGCTCCATCAGCTCAGGCCTCTTCTATGCCGAGTGCATCTGCTAGTCACTCTGGTACAAGGGGTTCACTTCAATCCCCTTCTCCAGCACCTGGGAGTTGTTATGAGTATGGCGAGGTAGGCCACATGTGGAGGCAGTGTCCTCGTCGTGCTTCCAGGTCATCCCAGCAGAGGGGTCGGTCTTCCACTTTAGCGCCAGTTGCTTCGCCACCACCCACTTAGCCAGCTAGGGTTGAGGTCAGTCAGCCAGGGGTCGCCCTAGAGGGGGAGGTCACTCAGGGGGTGGTCATGTCACGTCCCAACCTCGGGAGGCGCGAGCGGTGCTTGATCGAGCGAACCCAACCGAGCAAGCCTTATCACGCACTTCCTACCCCACTCTTCATGAATAATACAGTCATGCTTCCTTTTTATTTAAGCAGGAAAAAGGTGATACATTCAACCATGTTAATTTATTTTACATTATAGGCTTAAACCGTAATTAAAGATAGTTTTTGAAATTCCCATAAATTACAATTTATAGATAGCATGAGTTTATAATTACAACACAGTTCATGTACCCCTCGACACCCGTACATAACCCACACATATGTCTACGGAGCCTCTAAGGATACATAAGATAAGTATGACAATGCCGGCAACAAGAAATGGAAGTCCACAACGATAAAAGATATACAATACAACCCCTTGAAGGAGGAAGGGGCTCACCAAGACCTTGAGAAGAAGGTAATCCGCTACGCGCGATCGACACTATCAGTAATTGAGCCACCTACATTCATTTAAAAAAATGTTGCGCCCCCAGCAAAAGGGACGTTATTACCATGGAATAGTAATAGTATGTATAACTAAACACCATTTTACTAGAAATAACTATCAAACAAGAACAAGGAGATCACAAGGGTAAATCAAAGGTTTTAACTGGACAGTACATCATCACATAAATGAACCATATAATGTTCCACATAATTTCCATAACTTAGTTTGGGGCATTTCTTTCATATGCTCATCACTGTTCTCAACACCACCGCTATCTTGAGCGGATTCCAATTACGACTCGATCGGCTAAGTCTCCTCATTTGAGACATATACCTCAATCACCATTTCATTTCCCTTTTTCGGAATTCAATTTTTGCACATCACCACCATGTGTGTGGCATGGTGTCCGATCACGGCCCGATCGGCTAGGCCGCCTTACCTAGGCGTTGTTCCTTCCTCATTAATCATCTCATTTGAATCTTTATTTTACATAGATCACATTAATTCATTGGCACTTAGGGACACAACTATCACATCATTCCACTTTCAATGTCCATCTTGCAATTTTATGGTCATAGGCACACACAAGCAATTCAAGTTGCAAGCATAGGTAACTTTTCACATAGTTAACATAATAATATCAGTTTTAGTCTTGGCTTATAGCCTAGGCATTTCAACAAATGATTCGTATTCTTCACACTTCTCTAAATATCAAGAATAGAATATTACTCACATTGAGGCACATCCTTAATATAC
>MU776262.1:3765-36425 GCA_026770625.1 Nicotiana glauca | reverse complement strand
ATATATATATATATATATATATATATATATATATATATATATATATATATATATATATATATATATATATATATATATATATTTGCGAATCAATTAATGTGAAATGACAATCAATACATCAACCACTTCTAGTCTTACCACACTAGCGTAAACGCCAGCGGAGCTCAATTTCTAATAAAAGGGGGTTTTAGCCATGCATACCTCAATCGAGCTTTCCTTATTCCTATAATGTTCCAGAGTCTTCGCACTTCAATATATTTAAGCAATGCAACACGATTTAACTCATAATCAAGAAAAGATCATAATCTAAGCTCTCTTAAGCATTTTATCGAGTGTCTAGTGTTCATTAAGGATTTATGGTTCTTTTATGTAAGATTACACTAGCCCATCCTCCATGCCTCTTCATTTATAATTACCCATATTCTTCAAGAACACACGCATGCGATGTAATCCCCATTATCCCCATGAATTATCTCACTAATGATACCTTATGTCTATGTGTAAAAATAAGAGCTAAGGTGATGAAGTCTTACCTCTTGGGATGAAATTTTAGGTAGTTCACTTGATTATCTTCAATGATCTAACAAGGTTTCATGGAGTAATTTGATGGGAAGTACTTTCCCTCTCTTAGACCCCTCTCTCTCACTCTAGAAATGTTAAGAAATATGCTCAAAATGAGCTATTACACCGGATATAATGATAGGGGTCGGGTTTAAAGCTTAGAAAGTTGGAGTCCCGATTCAGATCTACGATCGCATTTGCAATCGAAAAGTCGACATGCGGCCCGCAGAATGGACCACAAAATGCTCCCCAAAAGCTAGACACACTGACTGAGTTTGCGGCAGAAATGCGGTCCGCATTCACGTTAGGTGTATGTGACCGCATTCTAGACCGCATAATTGCACTTTTCGGGAAAACTTTGATTTTTAATTTTTAAATGCATAGATCAGTACAAAAGGGTCCGCTCGTCGTGAAGAATTTTACACATTCCTAACACATATTAATAATTTGGCACTACGAGATTTTAAGTTTTGAGTACAAGTTTTCACGACGCCTTACATGTCAGGCCCGTTTCTATGCTATTCCAGGTAGATCTGATGCTACTACTTCTGAAGCTATTATTACAAGTATTGTTTCAGTCTGCCACAGAGATGCCTCTGCATTATGTGACTCTGGATCCACCTTTTCTTATGTGGCATCATACTTTGTTCATTATTTGGGTATACCCCATGAGATTCCTTCTTTATTTGTAAATGTATCTACCCTGGTGGGCGATACTGCTGTTGTAGACTGTGTGTACCGGTCATGTGTGGTGACTATTGAGGGTCTGGAGACCCGAGTTGACCTTTTATTACTGAGTATGGTGGATTTCGATGTCATTTTGGGCATGGATTTGTTATCTCCGTATTGTGCTATTTTAGACTATCATGCTAAGATAATCACTTTGGCTATGCCGGGTGTACCGCGGATCGAGTGGCGTGGTGTGAATGATTATATTCCTAGTAGAGTGATCTCTTTATTGAAAGCCCAACGTATGGTTGGGAAGGGTTTTCTCTCGTATCTTGCCTTTGTGATGGATGTTGGAGCTGAGGCTCCCAGTATTGATTCTGTTCCAGTTGTGAGGGACTTCCCTGATGTATTTCATGCAGATCTGTTGGGCATTCCACCAGACAGGGATATTGATTTTGGTATTGACCTGGTCATGGGCACTTAGCCCATTTCTATTCCTTCGTATCGTATGGCACCAGTGGAGTTGAAGGAGTTAAAGGAGCAGGTTTAGGAACTCCTAGATAAGAGGTTCATCCAGCCTAGTGTGTCACCTTGGGGTGCGCCGGTTCTGTTGGTGAAGAAGAAGGATGGCACAATGAGAATGTGCATTGATTATAGGAAATTGAACAAGGTAACAATTAAGAACAAGTATCCTTTTCCTCATATTGATGATCTAATCAACTACCTTTAGTGAGCGAAGGTGTTCTCCAAGATTGATATCGGTTCGGGTTATCACCAGTTGAAGATCAGGGATTTAGATATTCTTAAGACAACCTTCAGGACCAGATATAGTCATAATGAGTTCCTGGTTATGTCTTTTGGGCTGGCCAATGCCCCAGTAGTGTTTATGCATTTGATGAACAGCGTGTTCCAGCCTTATCTTGACTCATTTGTCATAGTCTTCATTAATGATATTTTTGTTTATTCGCGTAGTCAGGAGGAGCATACGGAGCATTTGAGGGTTGTATTGCAGAGATTGAGAGAGGATAAGCTTTATGCAAAGTTCTCCAGGTGTGAGTTTTGGCTCAGTTCAGTGGCATTCTTGGGGCAGGTGGTGTCCAATGAGGGTATTCAGGTTGATCCAAATAAGATAGAGGCAGTTCAGAGTTGGCCCAGACCGTCCTCAGCTACTGAGATTCATAGCTTCCTTAGTTTGGCAGGCTATCGTAGGTATGTTAGGGGATTCTCATCTATCGCATCGCTCTTGACCACGTAGACTCATAAGGGTGCTTCATTTGTGTGGTCGGACGAGTGTGACGAGAGCTTTCAGAAGCTCAAGATAGCTTTGACCACAGCTCCAGTGCTAGTTTTGCCATCAGCTTCAGGTTCATATGCAGTGTATTGTGATACTTTAAGAGTAGGGATTGGTTGTGTATTGATGTAGAAGGGTAGAGTTATTGCATTTACTTCTCGTCAGTTGAAGCCCCATGAGAAGAACTACCCCATTCATAATTTGGAGTTGGTTGCCATAGTTCACGCATTGAAGATTTGGAGGCATTACTTATATGGCGTGTCTTGTGAGGTATTCACTGATCATCGTAGTCTTCAGCATCTGTTCAAGAAAAAGGATCTTAATTTGAGATAGCGAAGATGGTTGGAGTTGATTAAGGATTATGATATCACTATATTGTACCATCCGAGAAAGGCCAATGTGGTGGCCGATGATTTGAGCCGAAAGTCAGTGAGTGTGGGGAGTTTGGCATATATTCCAGTTTGCGAGAGACCTCTTGTAGTTGATGTTCAGGTTTTGGCCAATCTGTTCGTGAGGTTAGATATTTCAGATCCCAGTCGGGTATTGGCTTGTGGGGTATCTCGGTCTTCCTTATATGATCACATCAGAGAGAGCCAGTATAATGATCCGTGTTTGCTTGTCCTTAGGGACAGAGTTCATCATGATGATGCTAGAGATGTGACCATTGGTAATTATGGAGTGTTGAGGATGCAGGGCCGAATTTGTGTGCCCAATATGGATGGTCTTCGGGAGTTGATTTTGGAGGAGGCCTATAGCTTGCGGTATTCCATTCATCCGAGTGTCGCGAAGATGTATCAGGATTTGAGGCAGCACTATTGGTGGATACGAATGAAGAAAGACATTGTGGAGTTTGTAGCTTGGTGTCTCAATTGTCAGCAGGTTATTCCTGAGTGGAAGTGGGAGAGGATCACAATGGATTTTGTTGTTGGACTTCCACAGAGTTTGAAGAAGTTCGATGCTATTTGGGTGATTATGGATCGACTGACCAAGTCCGTACACTTCATTCCTATCTGTACTACTTATTCTTCAGAGCGGTTGGTAGAGATCTATATCCGGGATATTGTTTGTTTGCATGGTGTCCCCGTTTCTATCATTTTAGATAGGGGCACTCAGTTTACTTCCCAGTTTTGGAAGTCTGTTCAGCAAGAGTTGGGTACTCAGGTGCAGTTGAGCACAACTTTTCACCCTCAGACGGATGGGCAGTTCGAGCGCACTATTCAGATATTGGAGGACATGCTACGCGCTTGTGTTATTGATTTCGGAGGGTCATGGGATCAATTTCTACTGCTCGTAGAGTTTGCTTATAACAACAGCTACCAGTCGAGTATTCAGATGGCTCCATATGAGGCTTTGTACGGGAGGCGGTGTAGATCTCCAGTTGGTTGGTGCAAGCCGGTGAGGCTAGGCTATTGGGGACAGATTTGGTTCAGGATGCTTTAGATAAAGTGAAGGTAATTCAGGAGAGACTTCGTACAGTGCAGACGAGGCGAGAAGGTTCGAGATGTGTCTTACATGATCGGCGAGAAGGTTCTGTTGAAGGTTTAACTCATGAAGGGTGTTATGAGATTTGGAAAGAAAGGGAAGTTGAGTCCGCAGTTCATCGAACCATTTGAGGTACTTCGGAGGATTGGGGAGGTGGCTCATGAGCTTGCCTTGCCACCCAACTTGTCGAGTGTGCATCCAGTATTTCATGTTTCTATGCTCCAAAAGTATATTGGGGATCCATCTCATGTTCTGGATTTCAGCACGGTTCAATTGGAGGATGATTTGATATATGGTGTGGAGCTAGTAGCTATTTTGGGTCGTCAGGTTCGGAAGTTGAGGTCGAAGGATATAGCTTAAGTGAAGGTGCAGCGGAGAGGTCGGCTCGTGGAGGAGGCTACCTGGGAGCCCGAGCTAGAGATGTGGAGCAGATATCCTCACCGGTTTGAGGCTTCAGGTATGTTTCTTGACTCATTAGAGGACGAACGTTTGTTCAAGTTGGGGAGGATGTGAAGACCCGGCCAGTCGTCTCATGAGTTACCGCCCCGTTTCCCCTATTTCTTTTTCTATTTCTTTATGCTTTGTTGTCCATGTTCTGTGGTATCGGGTTGGTCGGATCGAGTCCAGAATGATTTTGATAAGGTCTGAGGCACTTAGTGTCTCTTTTAAGAAGGCTTAAGTTAGAAAAGTCAAATGGATGTTGACTTATCTGTTAGAGGGCTAATATGTGAGTTCTGATGGTTCGATTAGCTTTTGGAGATGATTTGTGACTTAGGAGTGTGATCAGAATGGGTTTTGGAGGTCCTGAGTAGAATTAGGCTTGAATTGGCGAAGTTGATATTTTGGCAATTTCCGGTTGGTTGGTAAGATTTTGATCCGGGGGTCCAAATGGAATTCCGAGAGTTGTTGTAGCTTCATTATGTCATTTGGAATGTGAGTACCAAAATTTCAGGTCATTCGGACGTGGTTTGGTTGGGTTTTTTATCAAAAGCATATTTCAGAAGATTTTAGAAACTTAGGCTTGAATTCGATTTGTTTTGAGTGATTTGATTTTGTTTTAGGTGTTTTGATGATTGGAACAAGTTTGAATAAGGTTTTAGGATGTGTTGGTGCCTTTGGTTGAGGTCCCGAGGGCCTCGGGTGAGGTTCAGATGGTCAATTGGACCATTTTGTGCCTTAAAAGATAGCAAAAAGTTGCACGTTCAGTGTTGCAGAAAATTACTCTTCGCGATCGTGTGGGTTGTCTCATGATCACATAGAAGGAACCGAGGTGGGCATCTAATTTTTCTTCGGTTTCGCGATTGGAGGCTCGCGATCGCATAGCATTGAGGAATTGTTCATCGCGAACGCGTGAGGGAAGTCGTGTTCGTGTAGGGTCATTTGGACCTGGGTATTGGCAGTCGTTTGTGCTTTGCGAATGCCTCACGTTCGCGTAGTGTACTTTGGGGGTGTTTAAAATTTGTTCTTCGCTATCGCGAGGGAAGTGCCGCGATCGCGATGAAGGAAATGAGGCCTGGGCAGAATGTTTTTAAAGTCATCTTGTTCAATGTGGGTCTATTTTCACCCATAGCTGCTCATTTTGAGAGATTTTTGAAGGAGATTAAAGAGGGATTCAAGGGGAAACGACTGGAGTAAGAATTTCAGACCTAAAGCTCGATTCTATTGTGAAATCTACCTAGAAAATCATGGAAACTTAAGCTAAAAATAGAGGTTTAGGGCTTAAGTTTAAGAGGGCTTAAAATGAGGATTTGAGGGATCATTTGAACTCCGATTTTTTTTGTTCTTAATATGAATGAACGCATGGGGAGATAAGGAATCTAATGATGTGAAAATTTCTGAGTTTCGAGAAGTGGTCCCGGGCTCGGGTTTTGCTAATTTCGGGATTTTTTTTATTTTTCGATTGTTTTCGCTTGGGCTTTGTTCCCTTAGCATATATTGACGTATTCGTTCTGATTTTTTATAGATTCGATGTGCGTGGAGGCCAATTCGAGGGGAAAAGGCATCGCGAGCTAGAGATTTAGCCGATTCAAGGTGAGTAATGATTGTAAATGATGCTCTGAGGGTTTGAAACTCCGGATTTGCACATCGCAGTGCTATATTGAGGTGAGACACGCGCTTGATGATGAGCGTGGGGTCGTTTACTATTGGGGATTGTGACTTGGTTTGTTCCAATTGATGATTTTACCGCGTATTTAACTGAGACTTAATTGTTATCATCATGACTTGGGGTGAATGCCATATTTGAGCTTCATGCCAACTATTTGAATCCTTCAGGAAATTTTTTTACTATTTCCTCACTATTTTGATTTAATACTTGAACTCAGTCCTGATAATTTCTACTGTTTTACTATTCAGCCATTCTTTCTCATATTTTAAGACATAAATAATATTTTAAATAATATTTGAGCTGAAAACACTATTTTACTCTTGCCCGAGGGGATTGTAATGATTTTTCGGACTGAGCAAGGTCGAGGGCCCATAATGTGACGAATACTGATACTGACTTGAGGTCGAGGGCCTGAGTTACATATATGCCACGATGTGGCTTGATTGATATGAGGCCGAGGGCCTAGATTGATGCCATGAGGTGGCTGGTGAATGCATTTGGGCCGTAACGGGCCCCTCTAGGAGTCTGTACACCCCTAGTGAGCGCGGGTACCAATTTGTGATATGAGATTAAGCCCGAGGGGCTGGCACCGTACAGAGATATAGCCCGAGGGGCGGATGTGTAGATACTGAGCCCGAGGGGCGAACTTCTATCTGTTTACTTTACATTATTTACCTGTTTTACCTGTTGAAAAGAGATTTTACTTGATTTTTCAATGAATTACTGCTTTCAACTGATGTTTCACTGCTTCATTATAGAATACATTGTGCTTTATGTGATTTCTTATCTTCAGTCATTATTTATATTTGTTACTTACTGGGTCGGAGTACTCGCATTACTCCCTGCACCGTGTGTGCAGATTCAGACGTTGTTGGTCTCGCTCTGGAGTGCTGATTCCTTCTGTCCAAGTGGTGTTTCGGACACTACGAGGTAGCTGTTGGCTTCTGTAGCCCCTGTGTCTCCCTTATCTTATCGTTTCTATGTTCTTCAAACACTTGTACTAGATATTTAATTTAGTAGACTTGTATCAGGATTTATAGTTGCTCATGACTTGTGACACCACGGTTAGGGTTGTGTCGGGCTGGTTTTCCGCATTTGTTATCCGTATTTCCGCTATTTTGTGTTATTAAACCATGTGTAGACTATTATTATGTTATTTAACTGTTAAACTGAGAATTTATTTAATTGGCTGGCCTTGTCTTCACGAGAGGCGCCATCTCGACTGGGTTCGGGGTTAAGTTCGTGATACTTATACTAGTGCTTACGCAGGATCTGCACCTCCAGAGTCTGACATACCAGCAGTGAGTGCAAGTACTGAGCGATTGAGTGTACCGATTGATTGAGTGTGAGACAGTGAGATTGTGTACTCTAAGAGTGTGAGTGTTGATACCTTATTTTGCCTTCATATTTTTCAAATAGTATATATAATTTCAAAATATCATTTTTTTAATCATTACTTAATTTACAAGAGTTATACAACTATTTTTTACAATTTTTCTTAATTAATAGAGCTTTAAAATTGATTTGCTTGCATTTAAATTACTTGAATATTTGTTAATTACCCCTTTATTAAATAATTTGAGTTTAAGGACTCTACCGGTTGTTCTGAGTGTTTTATCCCTGTTCCCCTATTTACTCCTAATTTTATGCTTATTAGTTTCTATATGACTTTCCGGGATAGTTCATTCGGTTCTGGGTATGTTTCAGAATGAGTTGAGACACTTAGTCTCAAGGTTAGATGCTTAAGTTGAAAAGGTTGCCCGGATGTTGACTTATGTAGAAACGACGCTGGAATGGGGTTTTGATGGTTCTGTTAGCTCCGTTTGGTGATTTCAGACTTAGGAGTGTGTCCGGATAGTGATGTGGAGGTCTGTAGTTGATTTAGGCTTGAAATGGTGAAAGTTGATAAATTAGAAGTTTTGGAATATTGAGAAGTTTGACCGAGAGTTGACTTTACGATTACTGAGCTCGGATTGTAGTTTCGGGAGTTGAAGTAGGCCGGTTGTTTCATTTATGACTTGTGTGCAAAATTTATTGTCAATCGGACTGGATTTCATAGGTTTCGGTATCGATTGTAGAAGTTTGGAATTCCTTAGTTTCATTAGGCTTGAATTGTGATGCAATCCGTGTTTTTCATGTTGATTAATGTGATTTAAGGTACTGACTAATTTTGTATTGTGTTTGAGGACTTTTTGGTGTGTTTGGTTTAGGTCCCGGGGGCCTCGAGTTTAGTTCGGATGGTTAGCAAATCAAATTTGGAATTTAAGGACTGCTGAAGTGCAGCGGGTCTGGTGCGATCGAACTTACGAAGTTTTGATCGCAGGTGCGAGCTCGCAGAAGCAAGTAGGGGATCGTAGAAGCGGCCTGGAAGGAAGTGGGAAGTGGTCACATGTGCGAGATTATTTTTCCACACCTGCGTGGTCATAGATGCGGCGCATTGGGCGTAGAAGCGGGGACTAGCCAGCTAGGGGAGTTGTGCAGGTGCGAAGAAAATTTTCGCACATACGAGTTATCATATGTGGAGGAAACATCACAGAAGTAAAAGGGGGTCTAGTGAGGGAGGTATGTAGATGCGGAGGAATTACCGAATAAGCGGAACCGCATGTGCGGTTAAATGATACGTAGAAGTGAAAGCCATGGACAAAATATTAATTCGAGGGTTCGTGATTTTTATCATATTTGGACACTTCATGCTTGGGCTAAGGCAATTTTTGAGAGGGATTTCGAAGGATTTCTTGAGGTAAGTCTCCTTTGATCATTTTTATTTAATAATCTTGTTTCCATATTGGAGTTTCCACCTAGTTTGTGCTTTTTTGAGGTGGAATTTAGGAGTTTGAGGCTAGGGATTTGGACAGTTCAATTTGGGGATTTGGGTGGTGATATGGTATCGAAACTTGGTAAACTTAGTATGGTTGGACTCGTGGTTGAATGGTATTTTGAATTTTGTGACTTTTATCGGATTTTGAAATGTGGGCCCAGGGGTTGACTTTTGGATTTTTGATTAAGAACTTAGTATTTTCTTATGGACCTAAGCTCGTGCTGATTGTATCAAATTATTTGTGGTAAGATTCGAGGCATTCAGAGGCTGATTCACGAGGTAGGGGCTTGTTATAGTAGAGTTATGCACGGCTTGAGGTAAGTAACACTTCTAAACTTTGTTTTTAGGGTATGAAACCTCGAACTACTTATATAATTGGTGTTGAGGTGACACACATGCTAGATGATGGGCATGTAGGCGTGCATCATAGGAATTGTCACTTGGTCAATTCCATGGAACTTTATAGTTGAATAGTCTTGTTTTTATCCATATATTCTTCATGTGTTAGAGAAATTGAGTTGCAAGTCATGTTATAAATCATGCTTAGGCTATATGTTGGTACTGTTGTGACCCATAAAGGTCGCTTTTCATGTTGAAATATTTGCTTAATTTTAAATCACATACTCAGTCACAACTATTATTTGCATATCATATCTCAGTCTCTGTTGCCATTTATTTATGCATTATATCATCATTGTATGGGTGGATTATCATGATTCTTGTGAGCCCGAGAGACTAGAGAGATTGGTGATTGAGTGACGTCGAGAGCCTGATTGCGATGACATTACAGGATCGGACGGTACGCTGCAATATGTTTATATGATTCATGCCATGATTGGCTTATTATAGCGCTTGTGCTGGATTTGCCCCTCCGGAGTCAGCACACCCACAGTGAGCGCAAGTACCTACTTGATAGGTTAGAAGTACTTTAGTCATAAGTACTTTGTTTTATATTTTGATGACCTAAAAAATTTACTATCCAAGAACTAGATAAGGAGCCTATTACACTTTTACGAGACCTTAAGATCACAAGGTTCAAGTTTGGGATCCAGCTTGCGTTATTATTCAACTCTTAAGAGTGGAAGGAGCAACTGAGGGAACAAGTCCCTACCAATTCCCCAGGAGACTGTACAAAGCCAACTCTCCAACTGGAAAGTTGCTGCTTGGACACGCTACATTGCAGGAACAGTGCCGCAGTCAACATTCCAGGGAAGACTTTTTACTTACCTTGCTTACATCATTGTAAGTGATGTCACTCGTGAATATATACAAACTAAGGAGGGTAAAAAACATTCACCTGAACACTTAGAGATTTCACAAAAGCTTACTGACGTGAACATCCAGCAAGCAAGTTTCAAGTGCTTCAAGAACAAAGAGCAAAGCAACTATGGACCAATTCCCACATTGAGTTATTGTTTGTCCTTAGTTGAGTTGTAACTTTGTAATAGTTCTTCAATTGTAATTCCTAAATAGCTTGTTTAGAAGCATTCTATAGGGGAACCCCTTTGTAAACCTTAAACCTGTGTGTTTAAGTCTTGGCTAGAATTAGTCATGTTGTAAAGTATTTATAATAGAGTTACTACAAAGTGGCTTGTATTAGAGTATTACAAGTAGTGAAGGATTAAGAGGTTAATTCCTAGGTTGCATAGGTTGTAATCTAAAAGTTGCTCAGTAGTGAAGTTGAAATCCTACATGGTAAGTCGTGATTTTTAATCCCATTGAGCTAGGAATTTTCCATGTAAAATTCCTCTTGTCATTATATTTAGCTCACTGGTCGTATGTACTATTGCATCTGATAAAGAACCTGGTTCTCTATAGATTTTGGTGGACCCTTATATTCTATCAATTGGTATCAGAGCAGGTTCTTTCTACTAGGTTAACACCAAGAAACGATCCTCAAGGCTGCTCCTCCAAACTTTGAAGAAGGCCAGTCTACTTACAGACCTCCAAGGTTCAACAGTCAACACTATTGATGGTGGAAAACTAGGATGCACGACTTCACCTTGGCTGAAGACTCTGAGTTATGGGATATCATATGTGATGGACCTTTTGCCCCTAGAAAGAATCTTGGTGACCCAGTTGTAACCATTCCCAAGACCACGAAGGAATTCAATGATGCTGATAGAAAGGCCATAGAAAAGAACTATTGTGACAAGAAAATTTTTGTTTGTGGCATTGGTCCTGATCTAGGAGGCTTTTTGGATAGCTTACGAGGGAACAACTCAGGTGAAACTATCCAAGATTGATATGCTTATAACTAAATATGAGCTCTTCAGAATGAAATATGATGAATCCATCCAAGATATGCACACTCTATTAACCTCCATCATCAATGAGCTTCACTCTCTTGGTGAAAGTATTCCGAGAAACAAGCTTGTCAGAAAGATCGTTAGTATACTGGCCAGTTCTTGGGAAAGCAAAGTTAACGCCATTACAAAGGATAAGGACTTGCAGATACAGACCATAGATGAATTTATTGGAAACTTGAAAACCTACAAAATTTAGAAGAAGAAGGAAAATGAAAGAAAAGAACCCAAGAGAGAGAAAACCTGGTCCTCAAGACGGACAACAATGACTCAAGTGGTGAAGACGGGGACATGGCTTACCTGACAAAAAGGTTCCAGAAGATGGTTCGTAGGAATGAAGGCATTCGAAAAAGGGGTAGCTCTAGATAGACCAAAAATTATGACCTCTGTCATAAATGTGGCAAGCCAAGATGTTTTATCAAGGATTTCCCCTCCTAAAGCAAGATCAGTATAATAACAACTCTGACAAAGTAACAAATAGGAACCAGGTTCCAGACAAATGCTTCAAAAGGAAGACTGATGCTGACAACGTTGTACAGCAAGCTCTTGCTGCACGGGGAGACTCCTCCAGTGAATCTGAAAAAGAAAACGACCTTGGTGTTAGTTTAATGATGGCAGTGGAAAATGAAACAACTGATTTTGATTCAATCTTTGCTCTAATGGATCAATCTGATGATGGTGAAGATGACTACAACGATGAGGTAAACATTCTGGTTGTTCATAGAAATCTGAAATCTTACTCTCTTCTAAAAAGCTCACGTTATTAGAAAATGTACTAATTGATGCATAACATAGTCTCATCAATGATAAATATGCATTAACTATGAAACTAGGGGAAGCCGAACAAACCAGAGATGACTTGTTAGTCATTGTAGTAGATTTTAAAGAAACAATAGAGAACCTAAAAAAGAAAAAGAATGCCTTAGAAGAGAATCCTAGTATAGAACATGAAAGAGATGATCTAATGGTTGTTGTGGTGGACTTAAAAGAAACCATTGAGTGTGTAAGTAAAGAAAAAGAAACCGTGACTGAGAGAGTTGCTATCATTGAGCAAGAAAGGGATGACTTGGTAGCGGTGGTAGTAGACTTGAAAGAAACAATTGAGGATTTTAAAATCGCAAATAGGCCTGGAAACTCTAAAAAGGTAAAGGAAGTTTCAAGTGAAGCACACACTAAGCTTGAAAATGAGTTAAACTGGTAAAGACTAGTATGTGTGCTGAACTTGAGAAAAACAAACAGCTTCAGGAAAAAGTAGGAGAAAAGTAAAGAGTGATCTTGAGAAATCTCTTAAGTGGACCTGGCCCTCGGATGCTATCACTGCCATGTACACCAACTCTGGGGAAAAAAGCAGGGGATTGGGTTTCAACAGGAAAAGATTCCCTACAACTCTCATGGCAAGTATGTTACTGTTCCTGACAATTGGCTATGTACCCACTGTGGCAACAATGTGCACCTTAAGGAAAATTGCATGTCCAGGGTTCAGTCTCATCAGAGAAATAAGGTCTTTCTTGAAAGAGCAACTACTGCAAGAGGGCCTGGTCTGTGAAACAGGAAACCATCAAATAGGAAATGCATTTTGCATGCATGTACTGAGAGAGCACTCATTCATCCTTTTTCTCTTAACAAGGGACCCAAACTTGTTTGGACTGCTAAAGCTAACCCTTGATTTCCGTGTGTAGGGAGTAGTGAAAGAAATCAACCAATAATGTCGTATGAACATTGGATGCTTTGAGGATAGAACTAGAAATACAATCAATATTTCTTTACTAAAAATCCATACAAGGATGAGTGTACCCTTTTTGAAAATGGTTAAAAAAGGGGTACGCTCTAAGAGTTGGAAAATTTGTGCCAATGGAAATAAAGTGGAATGCTTGTCCAGGATATTCACAATCTCAAATCCTGTGACTGGTGAGGTGTTGTTGAAAAAGACACAAGAGTACGTATGTTGTTGTGATTGAGCTTCTGCAGAGTGAAGACACAAGTTGGTTGGCAGTTGTTGAAAACAATACTGAATCATGGGACAAAATTCTGGAGCATTGCACGTTGTCTATCTCTAAAGAAATTGGATCTGAAGAACCTGGTTCGTGATCTGATCAAGTTGAGTAACAAGTATAATGAAGTGTGCATAGCCTGTGAAAATAAATGCAATTTGGATCTTCATTCAATTCCAAAAAGGAGGGCAGACAACACTTCAGAACCAAGGATGAGACCTTTAAAAAAACTATGGTTTTTGTCAATAAGATCCATGTACCAATAGAAACTAGCGTGGCTTACATCAGACTAAATCATGGAACATGTCTGGATAATGCCATGAGTGGATGAATTCTATGTTGAAAGAAGAACTACTCAACCGTTTAGCTCAAAGAACACCACCTCAGATAGAGATGTTGAGAAGAAGAAAATGACTCTTAAAATTTTGGGCACGATCAATATTAATTGATGAAGGGTTTGCTAACATCTTGACGAAAGCTGCTGACTCAAGTGAGGATATCTGGGTATAACTGTCATGCTGAACAATGGGAAATGTCAGCCTTGAAAATTTGATGGTAGAAGAGATGGAGGAATCCTCGTGACACACTCGTCTCAAAGAGAACAGAAATACTGATCAAGGTAGAAAATGCCTATTGATTCCAGCAAAGAACCAGGTCCCGCGTCTACAACAACAGACGCTGAAAAACAAGCTGTTGGAAAGAGGGTTTTTGCATAGAGACATTAGTGAATCACCCCTATGTCACATCTCCTTTTTTCACTATACCACCGGAAGAGGGTATAATAAGGGAGATATTTCCAACTTGATGTGAAAATCAAAACGGGATTATATTATTAAAATATCTAGAGTCGCCAATAGAGATATTTATGGTGTCCCAAGTCACCGGTGCAAATTTCGAATCGAGGAAAGATTGACATTATTTACAGTTCGCGAATCAGAAATCCGGGTAAGGAATTATGTTAACCCGAGAGAAGGTGTTAGGCATTCCCGAGTTCCGTGGTTCTAGCACGGTCGCTCAACTGTTATTATTGGCCTATTATCTTATTTTAGTACACGCTCAAAACCTATGTGCATTTATAACTTTTAAACCACTTTATTCGTTTTTTAAAGAAAATTACAACGTCATTTAAAATATATTTCGAACCGCGTCACATAAATGCACCCGCAGTCCATAACATATTTTATTTAATGTTGAGATTTGGATTTGTGTCACATAAATGTACACCCGAGTCTAAGAAGGTAATATTATTAAAATACGCGCCTAAAGCAACTACGTGTTTTTAAGTTTACGAGGGCCATGAAAAGTTCAACTAAATAGCGCGCCTCGATTTCTAAGGAATTAAAGCTGTCAATCTCAATGCATTGCCTTCCCTATTTTCTAGAACTCTATAGAACAACCATTACCAGAGCTTGTAAGTATCATCCATGAAGTATCATTATCAAGCAAGTACAAGAAGACAATGAGCCGGCAAATAAAGTTCACGATGACTGATTTTGCAAACAGCCCTTCCATGGATTTGTTTTTATTCCAAAATTGAATATCATTCTTGAACGCCAAGACATCAAATACTGAATGCGGTAGTGAGACCATCATTGTCACTCCCGTACTTATCTTTGATTGGCTGGAGAAGTTTCAGTGCATTTACAAGTCCAGCATTTGCTCCATGTTTTAGTTCAACTTCAAATCTTAAGCTTCCATTATCTCCATCTCGTTGTGGCCACTCCCAGAAGTAGTTATTATTTAAATAGGACTATAATAGTATAACTTCATATAAACACCAAACATTTTTATATAACTTTCTAGAATTAATCCTTAATAAAAGTTTGTAGATATCCAAGACTAATATTGAAACACATTGATGAACTATAAAAGTGTTAACCTCACTGCCGTGTACACAGAGTATCATATTTATGGCAATTCTGATTCTCATTCTAGGTGTGAAAATTAGTGTCCAGTATTAATAATTCAATTTAGACAAAGCCATTACAGGTTTTCTTGAAAAATGCAATAATATCAACTTAGTATTTCATCTAAAAAAAGAACACAAGATTCCGAACCCCCAACCTTTTCTTTATCCATTGTTTTGTCTCTTCTATTCACAACAAAGAATTACTAATACTATATGATTTTGCATACATACAGAAAGAACAAAGATTTAAGTATTGGACAACAAAACAAAAAAATAAAGAGAACAACAGCGTCACTGTTCCAAGTCGTATGTGTATAACATGACATTTCACCTCTCTTACTATTCGGCTTTAACTATTTCAACAAACTAATTCCAAACACATAAACGAACTCATGCAGCAACACAACAGAAGACGGGAAGAAGATGAGCAAATATCAATTATTTTGACAACAAGAGTATAGTTTTACAAATGCGTACCTAAATATGAAAGAAACAAATTGATTGAACCCAACAAAAGTATGATAAGCACAAATGGAGTTCAATCATAGACCAGCGACAATCAGGAATCAACAGCAGCAGAAATCGGACGGCGATTTGAATCGGACTTCTCTTTAAAACCCAAAATATGGAGGAATAAAACACAACAATATGAGAGTAATTTCAGAAATTTGCATTTTTGACTCTCATCGATCTCTGTTATTTTGGAAATCTATGTTCCAAAATCTCATAAATGGTCTTTAATTTTAGCCTCAAGTTCACTTGTTGGCCGGCGTTTTGAACGCACACATCTTTTTAGAGAGAGGATCTAGGTTGTCCTTCAAATAAAATGGAATTAGAGGCAAGGGATATGGTACCTGTCTTCAATATGATGAAGGGTCTCTCTTCTTTTGCTAATGAAATATGAAAATAGTTGCACTTCTCTAGAGATGGGGAAAAAAAATCTCCTTCCCTTACGTTAGGATGTAGGGTTTTAATAAAAAGAGAATATGTATTTGGGTAGTGGGCCGGGATGCAATGGGCTTGGGTAATTTGGGATTTTTTTTAAAAAATAAATTAGATTTTGGACTTCAAATTAAGCTAGCCAAAATGAAATTAGAAGACCAAATCTACTTCCTTTCTTTTTCTTTGTTTTTATTTTGATTCAAAAATATAATTGAATTCATTAAACAAGCTAAATAAAAATCTTAAATTATGCTCTAACTTAAATTATTTTGTAAGATTAATCTTACTTATTTTACTAATTTAAAACTAAGAGCTAAATGTGTACATGACTATTATAGTAATTTTGTGATTTTTGTTTAATAAATTATGAAATTAAATTCCTAAATCCAAATTAAACCTAAGATGGCATGAAATTAAACATAAGATTTTTTTAATGATTTTTTGTGATTTTGAACTATCAAAAATGCATGAAATGCAACTAACTAAAGAAAAACTTCTAGAAAATCAATTAAAATTATTTTTGGTCTATTTTTAGGAGTTGTTTTCATGTAGGGAAAAAATCACGTGCTCCCAACTGATCCTCTTTGCTCGGGGAATCGCATAGTTTTTGGGGAAAGATAATGTGAGTAGATATGAGCGATTTTTGCACGTTTGAATACTCCGTGGGAAGCATTTTTTGAAATATTTGATCGCACCCTGCTTCCAAGGTTGCCTACATATCCTTGGCTAAAAAGAAGTCAGTTTACTGTAGTTCAGGAATATTTGGTAGCTGGGACTATCATGAAGCCGTGGTTTCACTGTTGCCGATGTTGCTGCTAGTGCTATTGAACCCCCTTATTACACCATGTCAAACTAAAAAGAAGGTAGACTAGACTATGATCTATGCTTTACAAAAATCCTATATATATCTTCAAACTTGCTCTTGTGGTTCTTGTTGCCTTGTTGACGTGTATTCTCCTGGTAAAATTCCTTTGTTCCCGCCTTGAATTATAATCTGAGATGTTTTCCTTTTCTTCAGGTGGAAGCCTGACTGCTGAAGTCGAATTGTATTCCCTTGATCTCCAGGTGGGCGCCTGATTGCTGAACTTGAAATGTATTCCCTTGTTCTCCAGGTGGGTTCCTGATTGCTAAAATTGAAATGTATTCCCTTGTTCTCCAAAGGGGCTCCTGATTCCTGAAACTTGAATGAATTCCCTTGTTCTCCAGGTGGGCTCCTGATTTCAACAAAAATAGACTAAACAAAGAAAACTTCTACCCCAGTTTGGTATCTAGGCTCATATGTATGTTTTAACCCTAATCCTATTGCCAAATATCAATAAAAACTTGAAAGCTAAAACTTGAATTGTACTCTCTTGTTCTCCAGGTGGGCGCCTGATTGCTTAACTTGAAATGTATTCCCTTGTTTTCCAGGTGGGCTTCTGATTTCTAAACTTGAAATGTATTCCCTTGTTCTCCAGGTGAGCTCCTGATTGCTGAAACTTGAAATGTATTCCCTTGTTCTCCAGGTGGGCTCCTTATTGCTAAAACTTGAATTGTACTCCCTTGTTCTCCAGGTGACTCCTAATTGCTGAACTTGAAATGTATTCCCTTGTTCTCCAGGTGGTCTCCTGATTGCTGAACTTGAAATGTATTCCCTTGTTCTCTAGGTGAGCTCCTGATTTCAACAAAATAGACAAAACAAAGAAAATTTCCTGCCCCAGTTTGGTGGCTGGGCACATATGTGAGTGTAAACAAAATCATGTTACCAAATATCAGTAAGAAAATGAAAGCTAAAACTTGAATTGTACTCCCTTGCTCTCCAGGTAGACGACTGATTGCTGAACTTGAAATGTATTCCCTTGTTCTCCAGGTGGGCTCTTAATTGCTGAAATTTAAATATATTCCCTTGTTCTCTAGGTGGGCTCCTGATTGCTGAAATGTGAATGTATTCCCTTGTTCTCCAGGTAGGCTCCTCATTGCTGAAACTTGAATGTATTCCTTTGTTCTCTAGGTGGGCTCCTGATTGCTGAAACTTGATTGTATTCCCTTGTTCTTCAGGTAGGCTCCTGATTGCTGAACTTGAAATGTATTCCCTTGTTCTCCATGTGGGCTCCCGATTTCAACAAAAATAGATAAAACAAAGAAAATTTTCTACCCCAGTTTGGTGGCTGGGCACATATGTGATTGTAAACTAAATCATGTTACCAAATATCAGTAAGAATTTGAAAGCTAAAACTTGAATTGTACTCATTTGTTCTCCAGGTGGGCTCCTGATTACTGAAACTTGAATGTATTCCCTTATTCTCCAGGTGGGCTCCTGATTGCTGAACTTCAAATGTATTGCCTTATTCTCCAGGTGGGCTCCTGATTGCTGAAACTTGAATGTATTCCCTTGTTCTCCAGGTGGGCTCCTGATTGCTGAAATTTAAATGTATTCCCTTGTTCTCCAGGTGGGCTCAAAATTGCTAAATTTGAAATGTATTCCCTTGTTCTCCAGGTGGGCTCCTGATTTCAACAAAAATAGACAAAACAAAGAAAATTTTCTGCCCCAGTTTCAATCAAAGAAAAATCTTGTCAGTTTAAAATTTGGTGGTTGGTTTGTGGCCTTGACTTTGAGGGCGATTGCTCCTTCACTTCTCATGATAACTAATTTCCACTTGAAGACCTTGGTTTTTCATTGACTAACCACTTTCTCTGTCACCCTTATCACAGAAAATACCTCTTCTCCGTTCAAACCCAATACCCTATATCTGTTGCATTGCTCATGAACCGACATCTACCAAACCTTTGTGTTTCACATGAGCCCCAAAGCATATTAATTGTCAACAACTTCAGTGCGCACATTATTTTTTCTTGATTTAAACCACTGGCCTTGGCCTTGAGGTCTATTGCTCCATCGCTTGCCATGATAACGTTTGATTTCTTCTTGGAAGATCTTGCTTGTAACTTGCTTACCACCATTTCTGTCAGTCTTATCACAGAAAATATCTTTGATCCGTTCACCCTAGCCCTCCATCTGTTGCATTGTTCATGAATTATATATACCAAGCCTTTGTATTTCACATGAATCCCAAAGCATGTCAATTGCCACCCATTTAATGTGTATGTTGTTCTTTCTTGACTTAAACTACTGGCCTTGGCCTTGAGATTTGTTGCTCCTTCACCTACCATGATAACTTTGATTTCTGCTTGGAAGACCTTGCTTGTCACTGGTTAACCATTTTCTTTGTCAATCTTATCGCAGAAAATACCTTTGATCCATTCGCCTAACACCCTCCATCTGTTGCATTGTTCATGAATTGATATATACCAAGCCTTCGTATTTCACAAGAATCCCAAAGTGTGTTGACTACTACCAGCTCAGTGCGCTTGTTGTTCTTTCTGGACTTATGACACTTCGATGTTCTAATCAGATCTCATTTTGTACAACTGGAAAGCTGGGGGCAAACTTTGAAGTCATTTCTCACTTGTTTTGACCAAACAGACTTAGGAAGGGGAAGTAAACGATTCAAAAGGGACAGAGTAAAGGACAAAGGAAAGAGATGATTCCTAACAAGAAAACTACAAAGTGGAAACCTATCGGGTGTGGATACCAACTCTAATGACCATGACATGCACATGTGGCCTATTCTATTAAGCAAATATGATGTTTAGCTCTTGTCGTACCTTTTTGTCATGAAACTGGGATTCAATGCTCCGCTTATCCAATTTGATTCATAATCCTTATTCGACTTGTAGTGCCCGAAGTGTTTTCACCACCAAGCCTCTCTCATTTTAGTATTTCTCTCAACTCACAGTCGCCTCAAGGTGCCCGTGAAGGTTTTCACCAATAAGACTCTCTCATTTTTTATTTCTCTCAGCTTTAATCGCCCTGCGGTACCCGTGAGGGCTTTCATAAATAAGACTCTATCATTTTTCATTTCCCCTGTTTAGACCGGAGTGTTGCCTCTGATATGATTCACCTCTACTTGCTTGCCTTGGCATCTCTCGAAGACTGATCGAAAGGTCTTTATCTGGACCGTAATGTGGGCATTTGGATGGGGTTAGAAAGAAAGGGTATCAAAAGGCTCAAAACAATTCAAATGGGTTCAAAATTACAACTTTCAGAATCAGATTTCTTACAACAATCACAACTTCTGCCCCAGTTTCTGTGCTTGGGGACTTTTGAATTTTTACTTTGATGGGACCAAACCGTGAGGTTGCCTACGTATCCTTAAAAGGAATCAGGTCAAACGTAGTTCATGTTGTAGAACTTACTTTGTTGTTGTGATTATTCTTTCCTTTTTCTTCCTATTTCTCTCCTTTTCTTTTCTTTCTTCATTTTCTCTTTTTGTTGTTTTGTTGTTTTCTTTTTCTTTTTCTTTTTCTTTTTCTTCATTTTCTTCTCTCTCTTTTCCTTCTTTTTCTTTTCTCTTTTTTCCTTTACTTATCTTTCACGCTTGTGTTTCTAATCTTTGCTACTGATTCCATAAGAGGGGTATGAAAGGAAATAAATAAGGCTCAAAGTGGGTAACAAAGGATAAAGTGTTTAGATAGCAGAACAAAATGCCTTCGTCATTCCAATCTCCAAAACATTCCAAGTGCAAACTACACAATTAAACAAACCAAGGAAAATATTTGTAACATCTTTTGATTGTACCAGACTTGACAACCATATCCACACTGTGATGACCCGACTCGTCGTTTCATGGGTTACCGCTCTATTTCCCCCATTTTCTGCTTCTTTATGCTTCATTATCAGTGTCTTATGTGATCGAGTTGGCTTGGATTGATTTTTAGAAGGAAATGAGACACTTAGTCTCTTTAAGGAAGGCTTAGTTTGGAAAAGTCAACCGGATGTTGAATTTTGTGTTAGACGGCTCGGATACAAATTCTGATGATTCGGTTAGCTTCGGGGGATGATTTGTGACTTAGGAATGTGATCGGAAGTAATTTTGGATGTCCGGTGTAGAATTAGGCTTGTATTGGCGAAGTTAGTATTTTGGCGATGTCCGATTAATAGGTGAAATTTTGATCCGAGGGTCGGAATGGAATTCCGTGATTTGCTATAGTTTTGTTATGTGAGTTGGGATGTTTGTGCAAAATTTTAGGTCATTCGGAGGTGTTTTGGTTGGGTTTTTGATCAAATGCGTGTTTCGCAAGTTTTAGAAGGACTTAGGCATGAATCCGATGTGAATTGATGGTTTTGGTGTTGTTTGAGGTGTTTTGAGGATTGGAACAAGGTTGGGGATGTTTTAGGATGTGTTGGTGCTTTTGGTTGAGGTCTTGGGGGCCTCGGGGTGATTTCGGATGGCTAACGGGGAGTTTTGGACTATGAAAAATTACAGAAAAAGGCATCAGCTATTGCAGAGCATTTTCCTCTATGTGATCGCAGAGGGTGTATTGCGATCACACAGAAGGATTTTGAGGGGGTGTTTTGTTATTCAATGCGATTGTATAGTAAGGGTTACGATCGCATAGTGTTAAGGTGACCTAGGGGCTTGAATGGAAATTTGTCCAACGCGAACGCGAGTTTAAGTTTGCGATCGCATAGGGTCAAGAGTCGATGAATTGTGATTGCAGGGGTTTGTATGCGATCCCATAGTGTTAAATTTTGATCTGGAGTTTTTGTGCATTGCGGTCGCAAGTGTGGGGCTGCGATCGCATAGAGGAAAAATGGACCTGGACAGAAGGGTTTTAAAACATTTTGGTCCGCGAGGTTAAGCTATTTTCCTCCATTGTTGCGCATTGTGAGAGCCTTTTTGGAGGAATTGAAGAGGGTTTCGACTGGGATTGATTGGAGGTGAGTCCTATGAACTAAAAACGTGATTTAATTGTGAAATTTATCTTGAAATTCATGGGAACTTAGCAAAAAGGGGAAGAACTAGGGCTTGAGTTTTTGTTATTTCAAATTGGGATTTGATGGGTCATTTGGACTCCGATTTCGGTATTCTTCATATATATAGACTCGTGGTGAGATAAGGAACCCATTGACATAAAATTTTCTAAATTTCGAAAAGTGGGTCTGAGGCTCGGGTTTTGCTAATTTCGAGATTTTTAGTATTTTTCGATTGTTTTCGATTGGGTATTGTTTCCTTAGCATATTGTGACGTATTCATTGTGGTTTTGGATTGATTCGACGCGCATGGAGTCTGATTCAAAGGGCAAAGGCGTCGTGACCTAGAGATATCGCTGGTTCGAGGTGAGTAATGATTGTAAATGATATTTTGAGGGTTTGTAACCCCGTATTTGCACATCGTAGTGCTATATTGAGGTGACTTGCACATCGGATAGCGAGCGTGGGGTAGAGCACCGTTGGGGATGTCGACGCCCCTTTTTTTTCCTAAAGCGGAATCAGGTTCACGATATTCGGGAAGACAACTCTTTTCCCGTTCGGGAATTGGGTTTTGGATTTTGGAGAGTCACCACCTAATGATATAGTGCATTAGGGCACTTTTAGAAGAATTAAAGATGCAGACCAGAGTTTTGGGTAAGGGCTTGAAATTATCTCGAGGGGAAGGTGTTAGGCACCCCTCAAGATCCACTAGTGTGGTTCCCGGCCATGCTACAATTATGACTTTGAATGCAAATGCGAATAGACTAACAAGTATTGCAAATACAAAGTAAGAAGCATAAAAGGGTTAAAAGGAGTGCTGAAATTCAGGAAGGGAGTAGTTTCATTATAAAGAAATGTGCAAGTAGAGGGAAGAAGTCAAGCAATTAGTGCAAGCAAACCAAAAATCGTGTGAGAAGACAGAAGTTGAAAGTGCAGCAGCTTTTAAAGTTCTGAAAAAAAAGAAAAAAGGAGAGGGGAGTCCTAGGTTTGTACATTACATCGATCATTCGCACAACACTGGTACCCAATTGTACACATAGTGTTATCGTGTAATCATCATCTCCATGTCTACCCTTCCCACCCCGTTAAGGTATTAAAGCGCGGAACGGTATCGTTTACTTATCGCATGCTACTACCCATCCCAATCCTATCAGTCCCGGGGTATTAGGACTTCTGATCCTAAAAGGAAAGAAAAGGATGGAGGCCTTTGTGGAGTTTAAAGGATAAAATTCTAGCGCGACATTCAAAACAAGCATCAAATAAAGGGAAGAATAAACAAGCAAATAAGGCTCAAATAAACCCCAGAAATCAAATAAGCATATAGTTTAGCATGCCTTGACAAATACTGATTTGGTCTTAAATTAAAGTTAAGCAGCGAGTGGACTGGTTCAACACATATATTTAGACAGAAAGTCTGCATCAGGCAATTCGGATACAGTTGTCAGAGACTGACCCAATGATTAGTTAACCAACCTTTTGTCTATGTGTTGAATAAAAAGAAACTAGGCAGAGGATCTACTGATTTCAGGAAAAAGGTGGGAAAGAGTTACCAGTTTGACAGAAAGAAATGAATTTCAGACAAGATGCAAATTGATTTTAGTAAAAGAGTTAACAGTTTTCAACAGAGAGAAACGAGTTTCAGAAAAAGATGTGCAGACTGATTTTAGAAAAAGAGTTACTAGTTGTTTTAGAAAAGATGCAGACTGATTAAAAGGTTTACGAGTTTCAGGAAAGTGCAGATTGATTATAGAAAAAAAAGGTTTACCAGTTGTTTCAGAAAAGATGCAGACTGATTAAAAGGTTTACGAGTTTCAGGAAAGTGGAGATTGATTATAGAAAAAGGTTTACCAATTTTAGCAGGTTTCAGAAAAGAGGTAGAAAATTACCAGTTTTAGTAAAATAGATACGAGTTCCAGCAATTGATGCTGTTTTAAAACGAATGAGGCTGTTAAAAATCGAGATTTCCTATAGGCATGCTTTCTATACGTTTGCTGATTTTAATACTTTTTCAGACATTAACAGAAGTCTTATGCATATGATGTCTATATGCAACCTTATTATTAAACCTACAAACGGTTTGCCTAATGACATTTGTATATGCAGAAATGCAAGAGGCTATAGACATGATCTTTATATATATATTTGCAGAAGAATCAGAAATTAACCCCTATAGGCATGGTATCTACCCTTTGTGCATAAAATAAACCCCATCCCATTTTTTACTAAATCCCCATGAATTTATTACAAATTATTACAGACCAATAAATCAAACTGGAAATTAAAAGTACATCCAAAAGCTAACAGCTAGATCTGAGCTGCGTACTTCAACCTTAATGTTTATAATATGCGATTGAGCCACTTCCGGAATCCAGATTTCCAAAGCATTCTCTTTACCCAGGGTGTTTCAAAGTTCAAAGGAATCTCAATGATTCCCGGCATTGCTTACACCCAAGATACCATTAGAATAAAAATAATGCAGTGTGGAAGAGCCAACTCTCAGGCATCCAAGTTCAGAGGGAGCTCAGGGAGTCCCAAAGCATGGCTTGCAAGAGAGGGGCAAAACTTAATAGCTAGGAGTAAGTGCAAAGTGAAAGGGGGATTGGGGTGCCACGACAGGTAGTGGTCATACCTAGCCAAAAAGTAGGCTGGCACACCCCTGATCACCTGCTTGGTCAAACACATTAAGAGCAAACCCTTGAAGGTCAGACCATGTTCTGGTTAGTGATTACGGCACTGCCAGACCCAAGTCTAAAGCTCAAAAACACATAAAGGGGGGAAGGGAATGGGAACTGATTGAGTTTGGGATTCAAAGAATCCAATCCAGAATTATGGATAACAATATTAGAGTGTTGTCATGTCCTGAACCATAACTCACATATAAAGAGGTATGAGGGTTTGGGATTCATAAAGTATCAAATTCATGACAAGCAACTGACGGGGTGCATATATAATTTAAATACTGGATTACAAAGGAAAGGGGGAACATGCTACAATATTCTAAAAACAAATGTTAACTAAAATAATTGGACAAAAATGGGCAAAAGTAAACACATTGTGGTAGAAGCATGTAAACTAAATGAGACATACCAGTAGAGAAGCAAAAGAGTGCAGGGGAAAGTAGAGCAAACAAGTCCACAGCAGCACAAGTAAAAGAGAGAGAGTTTTTAAGTGAGAGTGACTTGTGAACTCAGATTGTGTTCTGTGTTCATGTGTGTTCAAATAGAAGGGAGGTGAGTATTTATAGTTTTGAAAAAGTGTAGAGAAATAAGGTAACAAGTACAAGTCTAACACAAGTATGGCATGGGTATAAATCAGAATCAAATTAGTATAAGATTCCCCTTCAATCAGGGGATTTTTATTCAAACGGATGCTAACAGGTTTTAAATAAAGAAAGGGAGAATAAACCTTGTAAATAGAATGGTTGTTGCCATAAAAGAAGCAGTAAGGTAATATAATGGGCAATTAAGTCTAAGTACAGGGTGTAAAATTATTTTTGGAAAGATTCAGGGAGGCCAATCAAAGGAAAAGAATCAATTACCCCTTAACAGGCAAGTAAAATCAGAATTTCACAAAGGAAAAGTTTTGAAAATTAATCACGAGTTTGAGAATCAATCACAGAAGGAACTCAGTATATATAAATGCATGCACAAGTGATACACACGTGAAGCCAAGTTATGGCAGAATAACAGCATATAGTAGTAACTTAAAAGGAAAACATTCGAAGCATGATAGCCAAGTTTCAGTGTTTAACAATAGAGAAGAAGATCAGAAGCATGCAAAGAACTCAGAACCAAAATAGTCAAGAGCATTGAGGCACACTGCAATTTCAACAGGCGAGTTGCACAAACAACTTCAAAGAAATTGAATAGTCCCCAAAGAAATTAGGGTTTTCGAAAATCAAACGAGTTTAGAGGAGATGAGCGGTCAAACAGGTTTAGAATCTCAGATAAACCCCAAAATTAGAGTTTTCACTCATGCTAAATCAGATGAATAACACATAGAAACTCAAACAAAATCCAAAACTTAGGGTTTTTAACATGCTACTCAGATAAAAATAAGGTGAATCAAACAACCATTAACAAGCAGACCAGGAAACTCAAACAAAATCCCAAAGAAAATTAGGGTTTTTAGCATGCGAATTAAAATAGAATATAATACAAACATACACAGTAAATACCTGTCGAGATTCAGAGAAGAGATGCTCGAGATAAAATAACATGAAACCCTAGTTTAGGAAATAAGAGTTTCTGAAAGCAAACATTAAAGAATCTTTGAGGAAAACGCATAGAAGGTTCACACACACATAGATCCAGAACTGATCTAAAATAAATTGAAGGAACCTCAGAGATTAGCATTTAGTAAGAAACCCAATAGACGAGATAGGCTTTGGAAACCATCGATCTGAGCAGAGAAGTCGAAGATCGAGCTCGAATAGCCATGGCTGGCCGGAAAAGGGTTGAAGACGACCGGAGAACAGTCATCGAACAAAGGCTTGGTCGGAACCCTTCAAGATCTGGTCGTTGGAACACTAGAAGTGAGCACACAGAAGCCATGAGAGGCTGGGATAGGCCTCCGATGAGCCTGAGAAGCCATAGATTAGGGCTTAGATGAGAGGCGGCAGCTAGGGTTTGAGGTGGTGTTGAGGGAGAATTGTGAGAGGAGAGGATTCAAAGGCGGCGGTTGAGAGAAAATGAATTAGGGTTGGGAGTTTGGTAAATTAAAAAAGGAAAGGGCGTGTTTGGGCCGTTGATCTTCTAGATCAACGGCTGTGATTAAATGGGGGATCCGGTCGGGTATTAAAATAGGTTGTGGGTTGGGTTAGTTTTAAAAATGGGCTTGTTGAAATTGGATTCAAATTAGGGCTGCAATGTGGCTATGACTGAAATGTAAATGGGGTCATGAGTTAAATAGCTAGTTTTTCCTTTTTTTTTAATTTAATAAAATAGTAATACTGATTTTAAAAAAAAATTAAACGTACTGGGTAGACAAGTGTTATATAAATATTAATTAAAAAAAAATTTGGGATTAATTTTATAAACATAAAATGTCATGAATTACAAGATAGGCTATAATTGCAATTATATGCAATTTAGCTTTAAAAATATCAAATAAATTTGTAAAAATATGCGAAAATTACTTTAATTATATTTAGCTGTAGATGTGAAAATAAAATGAATTATTCACCAAAATGATAATTTTGGGAATAGTTATTGGATTTTGTTATGTGAAAATAGGCGATAAATTGGTTTTAAAATCATCACAAAAATGTCAAAACTCTTGGATGTACTTATATATGGACCAATATGCTATTTGAAAAAATATTTAGATATAAGAAATATTTAGGAAAAAATTGAGTATCAACAGCTGCTCCTTTTTATCCGGGAAGGATGAAAGAGTTGTCGGGTAAAGATATGATGGCCAATTTTGACCGGTAGCGGCGATTTGAAAAGAATTTGACCGAGCTCCGGTTTCTGAGCTGCCTACATATCCCTGATTTTACAGGAATCAGGCCGAATGTAGTTCAGAAACCATTGACGAAACATGCCGATGGCGATTGGAAGGACGGACACGATGTTTGGGGCGGTAAGAGGTATTTTGAAGCTGATTGGCTGCGAGAACTGGAGCGGGATCGCTCCTGCTGAGACGGCCATTAATAACCGGTGTACCTGCAAGTGAGCAATATAGGCGTATATCGTGCATAAACTTAAACGTGATGCAAGTTCCCATTGGACCATGAATGTTGTCTTCGGACTGTTAGGATGACGTCCTCAGACCATCATGTCCTGGGTCATGAAGCGCAAAATTAAGGGATTCGCAGGCTATAAGATGACGTTCTCGGGCCATGACGATGGTGCATCTGAAGCATGAAGATTTTGAATAATGATGTACAGGATATAAAGTGGGGTCCTCGGGCCATGGCATGGTGTTCTCGGGCTTTGAAGGATGATGCCTTCGAACAATGACGCCTTCGGACAGTTTGGCGATATTTCAGCCCATGAAATGCAAGATTTGGCGGTATTTCAGCCGATGCAAAAACGTAAATGGTGATATTTCAGCCGACAAAAATTTAAATAAAGCAGCGATATTTCAGCTGATGCAAAAAATGTAAATGGCGATATTTCAGCCGATAGAAAAATAAAACAGGCGATGTTTCAGCCGATGCAGAAAATGTGAATGGTGATATTTCAGCCGACAGAAAAAATAAAACAGGCGATGTTTCAGCCGATACAAAAATGTAAATGGCGATATAGCTGACAGAAATTTAAATAAAGCGGCGATGTTTTAGTCGACGTAAAAGTAAAATGGCGATATTTCAGCCGACAGAAAGTATAGGTATAGACGATGATGGATATTTAAATATGAACTGGCGATCTTTCAGACGATGTAGAATTTAAATAAAGTTCGGCGATATTTCAGCCGATGCAAAAAGTGTAAATGGTGATATTTCAATCGATAGAGAATTTAAATAAAGTTTGGTGATGTTTCAGCCGATGCAAAATAATGTAAATGGCGATATTTCAGCCGATGCAAATAGTGTAAATGGTGTTATTTCAACCGATGCAAAAAGTGTAAATTGTGATATTTCAACCGATAGAGAATTTAAATAAAGTTTGGCAATGTTTTAGTCGGTGTAAAAAGTAAAACGACGATATTTTAGCCGACCGAAAACATAGGTATAGATGATGGTGGAGATTAAATATGAACTGGCGATCTTTCAGCCGATGTAGAATTTAAATAAAGCTTGGCGATATTTCAGCCAAAGAATGTAAATAGCGATATTTCAGCCGATTGTAGGACGTAAGTAAAAGGTGGCGATATTTCAGCCATGCAAGAAAAATAAGGTGGCGATATTTCAGCCATGCAAATGGAGACAACGCTTAGTCTCAGAAGGCAGATAGGTAGCCTTATGCAGATAATGCAAGATGGAGACAACGCTTAGTCTCGGAAGGCAGAAAGGTAGCCTTATGCGATGCAGATGGAGACAACGCTTAGTCTCGGAAGGTAGAAAGGTAGCCTTATGCAACGCAGGAAATGCAGATGGAGACAACGCTTAGTCTCGGAAGGCAGAAAAGTAGCCTTATGCAATGCAGGGAATGCAGATGGAGACAATGCTTAGTCTCGGAAGGCAGAAAGGTAGCCTTATGCAATGCAGGAAATGCAGATGGAGACAACTCTTAGTCTCGGAAGGCAAAAAAGTAGCCTTATGCAATAAGATAAAAGCGAATAGTAAGAATAAAAAATTCTTAGCTGATAGCCGATCGTGATATTACGGTTGCTAGGGCCATTGCATGCGGATAGAAAATGCGAATAGGCGTGACGGTTCGATGCGGTTGCGTAACATGTTTGGTAACTTTGTGGCTTGGGTGCCTGCATCCAAAGAAAATCGTGAGTTTTGTAAAGGGGAAAGGTTAGTTCACTCTTCTGTGGCTTCCGTCGTCGTGCATCATTGGTGTAGCATCGCTAAACAGCAGCTATGCATGGTTATGCATGATTTAACAAATATAATGTAAGTAGAAAATAGCTTTGTTTAAATGAACCAACGACTGTCACGTGGTTCAAAGAATTGCAACCTTTCTTGTTCCGAAATTTTGAGGGTCCTCCTCAAAATTCTGCCCCAGTTTACTAGGCTGGCACTTCTGACGGCTGCGCTGAATGACTGAAGAATCAACTTCGGAATTTTGAGGGTCCTCTTCAAAATTCTGCCCCAGTTCCAATAGTATGGGGGAAATGAAAATTTTATTAAATCGTGACCGAACCCATAGGGCTGCCTACGTATCCCCTCTTAAACGGGAATCAGGTCAAGCATAGTTCAAATTACATCATAAAGGAAATCATAAGGGGTTACACATAGTATTGTTTCACTGCATCTGAGTTGATCGGCTTTGGCCAAACTTCTCCGTCCATTTCTGCGAGGATAAGGGCTCCTCCAGTTAGAACTCGGTGAACCATGTACGGACCTTGCCAGTTGGGAGAGAATTTCCCCTTGGCTTCCTCTTGATGTGGGAATATTTTCTTCAACACCACCTGCCCCGGTGTAAACTTCCTTGGCTTAAATCTTTTGTTGAAGGCTCTGGACATTCTGTTCTGATACAACTGACCGCGGCAAACTGCATTCATCCTCATCCCATCTATAAGGGCTAACTGCTCGTAGCGTCCTTTCACCCATTCTGCGTCGTCCAGCTCTGCTTCTTATATGATCCTTTATGAAGGAATTTCTACCTCGGCAGGGATGACCGCTTCTGTACCATAAACCAGTATGTAGGGAGTTGCTCCGGCGATGTGCGGACTGTGGTGCGGTATCCCAACAAGGCGAATGACAACTTCTCATGCCATTGTTTGTGACTTTCGACCATCTTCCTTAGTATCTTCTTGATATTCTTGTTGGCTGCTTCTACAACTCCATTCATCTGAGGCCTGTAGGCTGTAGAATTCTTGTTTTTGATCTTGAATGCCTCACACATTGCTTTCATCAAATTACTGTTGAGATTGGACCCATTATCAGTTATGATTTATTCCGGAATTCCGAATCGCCAAACAATACGGTCACGGACGAAATATGCCACAACTTTCTTAGTTACTGCCTTGTATGATGCTGCTTCAACCCATTTGGTGAAATAATCAATTGCCACCAGGATAAATCTGTGCCCGTTTGATGTGGCGGGCTCAATAGGTCCAATGACATCCATCCCCCAGGCGGCAAATGGCCACGGTGAGCTTGTTGCAGTAAGCTCATTTGGAGGAACCTTTATCATGTATTCATGTATCTGACAGCGATGGCACTTGCGAACGTACTAGATACAGTGTGTTTCCAAAATCATCCAAAAATACCCTGCTCAGAGTATCTTCTTTGCTAAGACAAAACCATTCATGTACGGCCCGCATCTCCCTGCGTGCACTTCGTCCAATAGTGTGGATGCTTCTTTTGCTTCGACACACCTTAATAAACCCAAATCGGGAGTCCTTCTGTATAGGATTACTCCGCTGTGAAAGAAGTTGTTGGATAATCTTCGAAGCATGCGCTTTTGAGCAGCATTGGCAAGCTCTGGATATTCTCCTGTTGTCAAGTATTCTTTGATGTCGTGGAACCATGGTTTTCCGTCCGCTTCTTCCCCAACGTGAGCACAATAAGCTGGCTGATCATAAATCCTTACTGGGATGGGATCAATAAAATTCGTGTCTGGATGCTGGATCATGGATGATAATGTGACTAATGCGTCAGCGAACTCGTTCTGGACCCTGGGGACGTGCTGAAATTCTGTCTTTGTGAATCTTTTCATCAACTCCTGTATGTGATGCAGGTAGGGAAGTATCTTAGAGTTTTTGGTGGCCCATTCTTCTCGAACTTGATGTATGAGCAGGTCTGAGTCCCCGATCACTAGTAACTCTTGAATGTTCATGTCAATGGCCATCTTGAGTCCTAGGATGCAAGCTTCGTATTCGGCCATATTATTTGTGCAAGGGAACTTGAGTTTGGCGGATACCGGGTAGTGCTGGCCGGTTTCTGATACTAGGACTGCTCCTATGCCAACTCCTTTAAAATTTGCGGCTCCGTCGAAAAACAACCTCCAACCATCGTAGTATTCTGCAGTATCTTCTCCTACAAAGGACACTTCTTCATAAGGAAAATACGTTTTCAGGGGTTCGTATTCTCCTTCAATAGGGTTCTCAGCAAGGTGACCTACTATCGCTTGGCCATTGATTGCTTTCTGTGTCACGCAAACAATGTCGAATTCACTCAACAAGATTTGCCACTTGGCGAGCTTGCCAGTGGGCATGGTCTTCTGGAAGATATATTTCAACGGGTCCATCCTATATATGAGATAAGTAGTGTAGGCACAAAAATAATGCCTCAATTTCTGAGCTACCCAAGTCAGAGCACAGCAGGTGCGCTCCAATAGAGAATATCGGGCCTTGTACGGGGTGAACTTCTTACTGAGATAGTAGATGGCTTGCTCTTTTCTCCCCGTTTCATCATGTTGTCCCAGAACACAACCGAATGCTCCGTCCAAAATTGCAAGATAAAGCAATAGGGGCCTTCCTGGTTCGGGCGGAACCAAGATTGGTGGCGTTGACAAGTATTCCTTGATTCTGTCAAAGGCTTTCTGACAATCATCAGTCCATTTAGTAGTAGCGTCTTTCTTCAGCATTTTAAAGATGGGTTCACAAATGACTGTGGACTGGGCTATGAACCGGCTGATATAGTTGTGTCTTCCCAAGAAACTCATCACGTCCTTCTTGTTATTTGGCGGTGGCAATTCTTGAATGGATTTGACCTTTGACGAGTCCAATTCTATCCCTCAACGGCTCACGATGAAACCCAGTAGTTTTTCGGCAGGAACCCCGAATGCACACTTGGCGGGATTCAGTTTCAGATTATACCTTCTCAGTCTGTTGAAGAACTTTCTCAGATCTTCAATATGATCAGTGGCTTTCTTGGATTTGATGATGACGTCATCCACATATACCTCGATCTCCTTGTGTTTCATGTCATGAAAGATAATAGTCATGGCTCTCATATAGGTGGCTCCAGCATTCTTCAACCCAAATGGCATCATTTTATAACAATACATTCCCCACGGCATGATGAAAGCCGTTTTCTCTGCATCTTCCTCATCCATCTATATCCGATGATATCCGACGAAACAATCAACAAAAAACTGCAGCTTATGATTAGCGCAATTGTCGATAAGAATGTGTATGTTTGGCAAGGGGAAGTCATCTTTGGGACTAGCCCGGTTGAGATCCCGGTAGTCGACACAGATTCTAACCTTCCCGTCCTTCTTTGGTAC
>MDKF010834428.1:0-11271 GCA_026770625.1 Nicotiana glauca | reverse complement strand
TCAATGACATATTCCATGACATATTTTCTTCACTTTGTATGCCTATATAAAGGCCTTGTAATAGATAAGAAAATACACACAATTGAAGAAGAAAATCTTTTCCTTCTCTCTATCTCCATTTCTTGTTCATATTTTACTAAATTGCATTTATTTCCTTATTCCATATTGTTACTTTGAATTATATTTCATAACAAAAATTAAATTCTTATAATAATAAAATACCAATTTCGTGAGAAATACCTTTAAGAAGGGACCCACGAACCTCTTATGGTCCTTTGGCCCACTACCAATAATGAATGGCGCATTGCTCCATTTACTTGCTGGAATACCTACATCACTTTAAAAAGAGTGGTTGGAACCTTTTGAAAGATGTTAACAATTATAGAATTTTATAGTTGTCCCCTCTATGACCCATATATACCTAGTTCCTCCAAAATAATATCTTGAATGGTCATGTTATATTATTATTATTATTATTATTGTATTATAAAGTTTATGGAACAACTTAAAGTTGCCTTCTCGCTCAAGCACAATAATTAAAAATTTCCTTTGTCCACAAATGTGTAAGCAAACATATTACAACAGCCTTTATTTCCTTATATACGAGCTCTTGTCTACATTCACTACAAAAACAACAAACTCTAGGAACAGCTACAACGATGCCATTCACATTTCTCATAAATGAATTCATCCCTTGGTTATTTGCATTCGTAATTTAATAAAAATAATGAATAGAAAAGATTATATGTTTGAATCAATTGTTTCCATCCAATCTATAGATATCGGAATTTTTTTTGAAAAAATTAACAAAAGAAAATGAAGGAGTAAATCTTAGCTAAGTATAATAATCTCTAGAACAAAAGATAGATAAAGGGAATATGGATGATAAGAGTTCTTTATCTCACCAGACCGAAAAACGATGATCCTATCAATCGTGTATGTAAGTAAGTTTACAACAAGTGTTCTGGGTAGGAAAAGTGCCACGCCTTTACAATGTTGTTTTACGCTATATATACAAAGAATGAAAATCCTTCTAAGTTGTAGAAGACAAGTTACGGGGAATATTCGAAAGAATATTACTAATGTTCCCTAATGGGCCTACACTACTGCAAGGATTGTACATTCTCTTGTTCGCCTTAAGGTCGTCCTCTACAGGATGTCGAATAACGAGGATCTCGTTGTTCGTCGTGCTCGTCGACGGTCATGGTTGTTCAAATTTGGATCCATACAGTTAGTCCTTCCGTTTGTCGAGGGTGCAACCTGGTGCATCCTCGATGAGCGGACACCATGTGTTCTTACGGAGAAATTTAACCCTACAAGGCGTCAGGGCCTGCGCAATGATGGTTGGTCAGCGTACTTAACAAGACACCAGATAATGCATCTTACCAGGAAATGACGTTATCTTCATGTGCGTCACATTATGCATATTTTCGAGATAGGGATTGATGGCTGGTCACTTCGATTTTGGTGCCACTCTATGACCTTCCGCTTCAATTCTGGTGCCAACCAATCCTATAAATAGGTGAAGGGTTTGTTTTTTCAAAGACTCTTGGCCATTTCATTTCTGATTACTCCTCCACATCCCTCTGACTTTGTCCTAGCAAACTTCTGCTTCCTCTTCTCCCTTTCTCCATTCATAACTTCTTGTCTCTTTGTTGTGTCAACACCTCCTTCATCGAAGTTATGCCAAGATCATAGAGATCTCGTGAGGGGGTTTCTGAGGCCACCTCGTTGTCCATCCCCCCTCCCAAGCGGTGAGGATATGTTGGCAGAAAATGGGGATAGTCTTCCTACGGCGGAGGAGTTATTGCAGAGGCACCCCATGTCTCGAATTGACTTCCTCAAAGATCCTCCTTCTACCCCTACCTCCGTACTTTCTAAAACGGAACAAGTTCACATTGACGCCCTTAGTGCAAAGTATGGTATCCCCAGCTCACATTGATACCAGTAGGAAGGGATTTCGTAGAGGTCCATAGGCCTGGGTACTGCACTTTTTATGAGTACCCTTTCACGATTGGTTATTCTTTTCCCCTCCTTATATTAGCGAAAGAGTTCTATAGATTCTACCAGGTCTTTCCGGCACAACTTTTGCCCTATACGTCAAGATACTCCTGCTGTTGACGAAATATGCGGAGTTGGCAGAATGCGAGGTCACTATTCACCACCTCTTGTACCTGTTCTCTCCTAGCTTCCACATGGGTAGTACATTTGAAACACCGTGGGACTAAAGGGCTGGTAGTCGAGACTGATGATCGGGCAATTCCTAAGTTTTGGCATAAGTACTTCTTTGTCAAAATTGAATACATTGTTTCTGACTCCGCCAAGTTCCCAGAGCAGCGGAACGAGACTCGTAAGTATCGCCACTCATTTTTCTCTCTCTGTCTTCATCTACATTTATTATAGTGTTTGTTTGCTTCTCGTTTGCAGCTATGGGACGTCTACCCCACCCTATTGCTAGCATAAGGGATTGGGTGGGCCGTCTGTTGCCCCACGCTGCGGAGACCCGACATTGGCCCACCTTCATAAAGCATTATGGCCCAAAAGTTTCATCCAGTAAGTCTCTCCCTTATCATTTTTTTAGTTATACATCGTTGTCTATTGATATGACTCTCGGTGACGGCAGGTATGGGAGCTTCCGGGCAGAGGGCACCAGTTTTTGTATTCCGACAGGGCGAAGCTGTGCCTGAAACGCAGTTTACTTTGACTGAGTCTATTCGAGGGGGTCATCCTCAATCGATTCAAGTAGAAGACTCCTCTCGGGACATGGTCGTGAGGGAGGAGTCTTCTTTAGTACTGACCCCATATCTCTTGGATGAATCCTCTAACGGGGATTAGTCATTATCGAGAAAAAGGAGGAGAATGGAGCTTGGGACGGATATGGCCGTAGACGTTGGTAGAAGTCGGGTGTCGCAGATGGCACCTGTTCCCACATTTATGGCCGGCGCTATTTTAGCGGGGAGGTCTCCCCAAATAGAAAGGATTGACCCAGGGCCAGCTCTGTGTGTTCCGCCAAGGGTGGCACATCATCCAATGTTGGAGGACGCCATCATGTTGAGGGCAACGTCTCAGGTTCAGATGTTAACCCAAAGGACATTCGTAAATTTGTAGGTCGCCATACTCACGTAGAGGTTAGGATGGAAGGATCTGACCATCGCATAGTCATCCCAGATGATTATAACTTGTTGTTGAACTATGACCAAGTAGCATTTGCTTTAGCCCTTTTACGTGCTTCCCTTGAGAGCGAGGTGCTTAGGGTGATGAGCGACGTGGAGTTGTCTCAAAACGTTGCAGGCATGGCCTTACGGTATGTGTTTTCCTTTTCGTTGTTGGGTTTACGTTGTAATTGTCGACCTATGTTTTGTCTTTAACTTGTTCTTTTTTTGTGTTAAGACTCATATCATGGAGACCGAGCGTAAGCGTCGGGAAAAGAAGAGGGCAGCCATTTACGGGAAGATGTCTTCTAAATATCAACAGTATTGCGCTAAGCATCACGTAATGGCTGATATTTACAAGCAGGACCCTAATTTTTAGTTGTTCTGCGAAGGGCTTAAACAGAGAGAGGACCAACTGGTGTGCAAGTTCGAGGAGCTGAGGGAGAGAGATGAGGAGCTTATGAAGGTTGTTGCCCACAATAGTGAACTTGAGGCCTCCTTTAAGGTGAAGGAGGATGAGCTTAAGTTAGACAAGGGAGTGATGGCTGTGACTGCCGACTTATAAGCAAAGGTGGCTAGTTTGACTGCTGAATTGGGTATGAAGGCGGTGGAGATTGAGCGGCTTAACGTCGCATTGGGCATCGGTGTTGATAAGCTAGCAACATCGATTTCTAAAATGGTGGCCTTAGAGAATACTCTCTGTGTTTGTAGATCGGAGCTGACCGAGGAGAAGGAGGCCTCTAACCTTAAGGCCGTGGGCCTTGAGGGGTGTGTTAAGAAGTTGGAGGTGGAGCTATCTGTGTTGAACGGGCAAGTGGCCTCGCTGAGGGTATAGGATGCAAGTCGACGCTCATAACCTTCTACGGCTCGTGCCTCGGCTGATCCGGTCGTGCCTCATCACTTATATGAGTTGTGGGTCCATGTTGAGACTCGGCTCGATGTGTACAAGGCTTTTCATATAGAGGGGAGGGCAACTGAGGCAGAACTTCAAGCCGTACATATCAAAGCTCATGCAGCTCGAGAGGCATGCGAGTACGAACCTCTTATACCTGATGGGGATGACATTAACTCTAATGATGCGAATCATCCTGGTTCTAACTCTTGGTACGAAGATGCGTACCCAACCAGGGATGACGTGTAACTTTTTGTTTGTACTTACTTTTGTTTTGGGACTTTTTTAAGGGGCGTGCTTGAGCCTGTTGTAAAGATAGGTGTACGTAACATTTTGATGTAATGTAGAATTTGTTTTGTTGATTTGGTTTGTAATATTTATGGCATGTAGAATTTGTTTTGTCGATTTGGTTTAAGCCGACTTAGCTTTTGGGAGATGTTGATTCCTTTTTTCTTTTGGCAGTGGCTTTAGCCTTTGGGATGCTACTTTTGAACGATCGCCGAAGTGGGATCCCATCGTAGTTTGAGTGAAGTCGAACACACATTTTTGTTGATGGTCTTGGCCATGGGGATGTTGTTTTGAACTAGCATCGAAGTAGGATCCCGTTGTAGTTCAAACAAGATCGAACTCAAATTTTTGTTGATGGTCTTGTCCATTGGGATGTTGCTTCGAACTATCATCGAAGTAGGATTCCATCATAGTTCTAACGAGATTGAACTCAAATTTTCATTGATGGACTTGTCCATTGGGATGTTGCTTTGAACTATCATCGAAGTAGGATCCCGTCATAGTTCGAACGAGGTCGAACTCATATTTTCGTCGATGGCCTTGGCCATTGGGATGTTGCTTCGAACTATCATTGAAGTAGGATCCTATCATAGTACAAACGAGGTCGAACTCATATTTTCATTGATGGGCACGACCATTGGGATGTTACTTCGAACTATCATTAAAGTAGGATCCCGTCGTAGTTAGAACGAGGTCGAACTCATATTTTTGTTGATGGCCTTGGCCATTGGAATGTTACTTTGAACTATATTCGAAGTACAATCCCATCTTACTTCGAACGAGAACGAAATCATATTTTTGTCGATGGCCTTGGCCATTGGGATTTGCTTCGAACTATCATCGAAGTAGGATCCCACCGTAGTTTGAATGAGGTCGAACTCATATTTTCATCAATGGTCTTGACCATTGGGATGTTTCTTTAAACTATTGTCGAAGTAGGATCCCGTCGTAGTTCGAACGAGATTGAATTCATATTTTTGTTGATGGCCATGGCCATTGGGATGTTTCTTCGAACAATCGTCGAAGTAGGATCCCGTCATAGTTAGAACGAGATCGAACTCATATTTTTGTCGATGGTGTTAGCCATTGGGATGTTTCTTTGAACTATCATCGAAGTAGGATCCCATCGTAGTTCGAACGAGGTCGAACTCATATTTTTATCGATGGCCTTAGCCATTGGGATGTTTCTTTGAACTGTCGTCGAAGTAGGATCCTGTCGTAGTTTGAATGAGGTCGAACTAATATTTTTGTTGATGGCCTTGTCCATTGAGATGTTGCTTCAAACTATTGTCGAAGTAGGATACCGTCGTAGTTCGAACGAGGTCGAACTCATATTTTCGTCGATAGCCTTGGACATTGGGATGTTGCTTCGAACTATCGTCGAAGTAGGATCCCGTTGTAGTTCGGACAAGGTTGAACTCATATTTTTGTCGATGGCCTTGGCCATTGGGGTGTTCACATTGGAGTTTTGATCATATTCCTATAGGAAAATACATGTCGACTTTATTCACACAATGGAGATTTAATCATATTCTTGTAAGAATCATATGTCGACCGTGTACATACAATGGAGATTTGATTATCTATATCCAATCCCTTCATTACTCGGTCTGGAGAACACATCGGCGGGTGGGGTAATAAACAGTACTTCGAACCTCAAGATGTCCCCTTTGTCGCCTCATTAAAAAACTCACCGAGAAAACCCGGTTGGGACAAAACCCGGATGAGGGAAAAAGAGTACGTCTTAGGTGGTGTCTCCTTTCAGAAGTAGAATTATTTGTGATGGGTGACGTTTCAATTGTTTTGGAGTAGTTTTCCCTCCATTATCTCTAACTGGAATGCTCATTTGTTTGCCGCCGCCGTGATTTTGTATGGTCCATCCCAGTTTGTTCCTAGTTTTCCCTCATTAGGGTCTTTCGCTGCTTGTGTTTTAGCTTTGAGGACATAATATCCGACCTTGAGCGGTCGTATTTTGGCCTTCTTGTTGTAATCTTTTCTACCTGTTGATTTTGGGATACCATTCTTATGTGGGTCATGTCTCTTCATTCTTCGACTTCATCCAGGTCTTGTAGCCTACTTTCATCATTTTTTGGTTTGTTCTCATTAGAGTATCTCAAGCTAGGCTCTCCTACCTCAACGGGTATAACTGCGTCTGTCCCGTAGATTAATGAATATGGCATCTCGCTTGTGCTGGTTTTTGGTGTACTGCAGTATGCTTATAGTACTTCTGGTAGTAATTCAGGCCATAGCCCTTTGGCGCCTTCGAGCTTCTTTTTCAATATATTCAATACTACTTTATTAGAGGATTCGGCTTGACCATTTCCGGCGGGATGGTATGGTGTGGAGAATATTCATTTAATGTGTCATTTTTTGAAAAACTTGGTCGTTTTGTTTCTGACAAACTGAGGTCCGTTGTAACAACTGATTTCTTTGGGTATGCCGAAATGGAATATTATATTTTTCCATATGAACGCGATGACCTTTTGCTCACCTATTTGAATGTATGCACCTGCTTCCACCCATTTAGAAAGTAATCAGTTAAAACCAAAAGGAAACGTATCTTACCTCGTTCTACTTGGAGGGCTCCGACATCCCCCACTTTATGAATAGCCATGACGAAGTGACGAAATGCAGGAGTTTCCCTGCTTGGTGTATCATGGGAGCGTACTTTTGACACTGTTAGCATTTCCTGACGTAGTCTGTGGCGTCTTTTTTCATAGTGGGCCAGTAGTATCCAGCGCGGATGAGGCATCGGACTAGGGCATGGTTTCTTGTGTGGGCGTTATAATACCCCTCATGTACTTCTTCCAGTACTCGCCTTGTTTGATTTATCCCAAGACATTTGGCTAGGGGGCCACCAACGTTCTCTTGTAGAGATCACAATTTACGAGGTTGTATTGGCTGCCTGTATTCAAAACTTTTTGGCTTCTTTCTTATCTTGTGGGAGCATTTCATCCTGCAAATATGTTACGAGACGGTTTGCCAGTCCCAAGTTAGGTTTACAGAATGTACCTCAACTTGGTCTATGGCGAAATGGAGAAGGGTGACCACGTTTTCCTTGTTGATATTTTTGGTGGCTGCTGCTACCTTGGCGATGTCGTCTGCTTCGATATTCTGCGCCTTGGGCATTTGGTCGAGGTGGCATTCATCAAATTCTGGAAGCAGGTTGTGAATTTCTGACGGGTACTTTTGTAGTCTCTGTTCTTGATTTGGAAAGTCCCGATGACTTGGTTCACCATGAGTTGAGAGTCGCAATGGAGGATGAGTTATTGAGCGCCATATTTGAGGGCTAATTTCACTCCTGTAATCATAGCTTGATACTCGTCCTCGTTGTTAGTCATCTTGGGACAACGTATGGATTGGAAAATTACTTCACCTGTAGGGACCTCGAGGACGAATCCCAGTACAAATCCCGATGCATTAGATGCGCCGTCGGTGTAGAGGACCCAGAGGTCGGAATATGAGGAAGCGTAGAGCGCCCCATGCTCTACTTCAAGAAATATTTTCGTGCTGAAATCAGGGACAAAATCGGCGAGCACTTGTGATTAATGGCAGTCTGCTGCTGGTATGTTATGTCATGCTCACTTAATTCTACGGTCCATTTGGCCAATCTACCTGATAATTCGGGTTTGTGTAGGATGCCCTTAAGGGGGAAGGTTGTTACCACTTTTATGGGGTGACATTGAAAATATGGTCTAAGTTTTCGTGAAGCTACGACTAATGCCAAAGCTAGTTTCTCCAGGTGAGGATACCTTATTTCGGCATCAATTAAGGTTTTGCTGATATAGTAAATTGGATATTATGTACCTTTGTTTTTGCTGATCAAGACTTCACTTACCATGACTTCGGAGACTGTTAGGTACATTAGTAGGCATTCACCCGGGCCTGCCTTGAAGAGAAGTTGTGGCGAGGATAGATACGCTTTCAGCTTTCTCAGGGCTTCGACACATTCTGCCTTCCACTGTAGTCTGTGATCTTTCCTTAGCACATTGAAGAATTTATGGCATCTGTCCGACGATTGTGAAATAAACCTCGATAGGGTGGCTATTTGTCCTGTTAATTCTTGTACATGCTTTTTGCTGGTTAACGTTTTTGGTATTCCTTTGATGGCCCTGATCTGATCCGGGTTGACTTCGATATCCCTTTGCGATACCAGAAAACCAAGGAAATTTCCTGAAGTTATGTCGAAGGCGCATTTTTTGGGATTCAATTTCATTCCATATTGCATCAATATCTCGAAGGTTCTTTTCAGATGGTCAATGTGATCCTCTTTCTTTTTTTGACTTTACTAGCATGTTGTCGATGTAAACCTCTATGGTCTTACCAAGTTGCTCTTTGAACATCTTGGTGACTAACCTTTGATACGTCGCCCTTGTATTCTTGCATCCGAACGGCATTACTTTGTAGCAGTATGTACCTCGATGAGTGATAAAAGTGGTCTTTTCTTGTTCTTCTTTAGCCATTAGGATTTGGTTGTAACCAGAATAAGCATCCAAGAAGCTCAGTAGTTCGTGTCCCATTGTTGCGTCGATGAGCTGGTCGATATGTGGTAACAGAAAGGATTCTTTCGTGCATGCTTTGTTCAGGTCGGTGAAGTCGACACACAACCGCCATTTCTCGTTCTTCTTTTTGACCATGACCATATTGGCGACCCATTGGGGATACTTCGATTCTCGGATGGAACCATTAATGAGTAACTTTTCCACTTCTTCGTTGACTACCTCATTGATGGCGGCATTGAACTTTCTCCTTATTTGTCGTACTGGCGGGTAAAGAGGATCGACATTTAGCCTATGTGTGGCGATGTCCCTTGGGATTCCTGGCATATCTGAATGGGAAAAGGCAAACAAATTGGCATTGTTAGTTAGGAACTCATGATATTTACCTAGTTCTGAGAGGTTGTGTCTGATATAGGCTTTTTTCATGCTATTAGTGTTGTCCAGTTGGACGGGATCGAGGTCTTCTATGGTTTCCTTGCAAGCTTCTACGACATCCGAGTCTTTGATAGTCTCTATGTGTACGTCGGGGTTGGTTCCCGATATAGCTGATTATTATGCTTCCGCGCTTGCCCCTTTTAGTTTTTTGGTGTGTGTGCAATCTTGGGTGATCCGGTAGCATTCTTGGGCGGTGCGTTGCTCGCCTCGGATGCTGAATATCCCCTATGGGGTCGGAAATTTGATTACTTGATAGAAACTTGATGGGACGGCTCGTATGGCATGTATCCATGGATGTCCTATAATGGCGTTGTAGGTTGTTTCCTAGTTCATGACATGAAACGTCGTATCTAGGGTGATTCCTCCTGCCAGAACAAGCAGCACTATCTCTCTAGAGGTTCGTTCCACTACATTGTTAAAACCTTTTAGTATTATGCAACACGGTAATATTTTATCCTCGAGCCTCATCTGCATGAAAACTCGTGGGTGAATAATACACTCGCTTCCATCATCCACCATTATCCTCTTTACATCGGTATTTGTGACGCGTAAAGTTATAACCAAGCCATCATAGTGAGGGAAAGAAAAATCGTTGGTATCCAATTTCTCGAAGATGATACTATCTTCGAGATTGTCATACCGTTCGTGGGCGACCGTCCGTTTCAGTTTGTGTGTGGCGGTAAATTTCACATGGTTGATTATCGTATCGTCGCCACCGTCGATGATCATTTGTATGATACGAGCAGGTGATGGTAGTTTTGGAGGTCCCTGAAGTTGATCGTGTCCACGAGCAAAGTTGACTCATCCTCGGTCGCTCAACAGTTCTTTCAGGTGGCCCTGGTTCAACATCCTTACCACTTCCTGTCGTAGACCTATGCAGTCCTCGGTCTTATGTCCCCTTTCCTAGTGGAATTCACACAGAGCATTCGATCTCCTGGTGTTCGGGTCCGACTTCATCTTTTGTGGCCGCTACACCTTTGTGCCAAGCTTTTCTAGTGCGTAAACTATTTCTGAAGGGGAAACACAAAAGTTATGAGCAGATAATAGTGGGGGCATAACTATTTTGTTTCGGGGTGGTGCGATGTGTTGGGGCACTACATCTGTATATCATGGTGGAGCTGGGTTGGAAGTTCGGATATAGGGTTGATGCCTTTCTCGGTTGAAGCGTGGCATTTGATCCCTTCGGCCGTCATTGCGGCGATCTCTCCTTATCTCGATTTGGACCGATGTTAGTCGCTAGGTCAGATCGTTTAGGTTATCCTTGTATGCCCTTACTTCGATGTAATAGGCATTATGTATCTCTTCCCACGTGGTGTGGAGGGGTACTTCATGAGTCTACTTAGCAGCTTTTTGGTTGCTTTTGACCCATTTCTTCTTAACCCATTTGAAAGGCTACTACCGCCATTCCTTCTGACACGTTGAATAGGCTCATCCTTACCCTGTTAAATCGGGATAGGAAGTCTCGAAGTTCCTCGCATGTCGTCTGCCTGATGATGAAGATATCATTTACCCTGCCTCTACTTTTTTGCCCCCGCGTGAGCGCTGACGAACTTGTCTGCCATTTCTTCGAACATTGATATCGATCATGCTGGTAGTTGGGAATACCATGTCAACGCTCCCCCTGCCAGAGTTTTGCCGAACTTTTTCAGTAGTACTGACGACACCTGTTCTTTTGATAGATCGTTATTGTTGATACCTAATTTTTCCCTATATATTTCTAAAATGCAAAATACTTCCAAATTGCATATGTGTGCATATATAAGTATGTCCAAATGTTTTACCATTTTTCCTTAATTTTAAAAGATTTTTTAATCAATTTATTATCCTATTTTATTTAGAGAAACCTAATAATTACCCCCAAAATTATCATTTTGGTGATTCAATTATTGGATTCTCATATTTATGCTAAAATATATCTAAGATAATTTTTACAAATTTATTTAGCATTTTTAAAGCTAAATTGCATATAATTGCAATATTAGCCTCTGTTAGATTTAATTACGTT
>MU776255.1:4707-65953 GCA_026770625.1 Nicotiana glauca | reverse complement strand
AGGACCAAATTCACTCGAATTGAACACCAGCTAAACTTCAGCTACTTTTAAACTCGAGTTTAAAACAGAGAATGGAGAACACAAATAGGAATTTGAGAATGACTGAAATAAGCAATGAAATAGTAAAATATTTTTGGTTTTCTTTTGTGTTTTCTACTATTTTTGGATTTTTGCAGGTTTAAGTTTCAAAATACAGATCTAAAAATCTGAAGAAAAATAGCTTTGGGAGGGAATTTTGATAGCTGGAAACTCTGGAAATTTTCAGGTGTGTCTAACTTGTTAAAGAAGGCATTAGCGGTTCCTTTTATAGGCAAGGAGTAGGGCAAATTATTCTGGAAGCTTTCACAACTTTTTTTCCTCTTTTAGTTTCAGATTTCACCTATTAAACCTTCAATTTCTGATTTGTTTCTCAAGTTACTACCCTAAGTTTGCTAAAATCTACACTACAATCCTATTCTAGAAGGCCCTAGGGTGTTCTTTTAACCATACAATACCTATACTACCCTTATCTTAGTTTTGAATTTACTATTCTTCATAAAACAACTCTTTTCTATGCCCAAACTACCCCTGAAAACTTCCTGAAACTACTGACCAAACCAGACCCCCAAACCTTTTTACCTTAGTTAACAATTGACTATGGTTAATTAAGAGGCCAAACTATTCAGCTATAACCAAACCTAAAATTAATTAAAATTAAACTGGACTAAAAAGAATTATTAACACAGAATAAAAAAAAATCAACCGAGGATTAACAGGGCTACCTAGGGATCAACTAATCATATAGAAGTAATGCTGAAATGATAGAACAATTTTACTAAAGTTAAAGAAGCTCATAAGACCAATCCACAACTAACTAAATTAAAATTAGGCTAAAAAGGAAACAATTACTAAAAGAAATCAGAAAATTAAGAAAAACAAAATTCGAATTAGAACTTAGAACATGCTTAAACCCAAACTAATCAAACTATCAAACAAATAATCAAAAGGAAAATCAAGTACCAAATTATAACACAAAATCAGAACCACTGACCAAGACTAAAACAAAAAATAAAAAAATAGAAATTAGCAATTGAAATTTAAAATAGAAGCAGAAAAATAAAACAAAGAAAGAGCAAAAGAAAGAACTCACTGATATAACCTTCTAATGGACTGGATTCGAATTTGGTTTTAAATTAATGTTATATGTTTATTTGGTCCGAAATAAACAATAAAATATTAATCTAAAATCAATCGAACATTTGAAGCTCCCCAAACAGACTTGATTTCAAAACCCTAGGTTTACGATTCGACGAGTTTCGGTGATATTTGACGGAAACCAAGTGAATATTTGTGATGAGGAAGGGCAGGTGAGGGTGTGGTGTGATTTTAAGGCGATTTGGATGAGTTTATATTTTGGCCGGATCTTAGATCTGAAATTTGTGACAACCGACTAAGATTTGAAGAAAAAGGATTTGAGGGTTGGAAAGAGGAGGAGGAGGAGGGTATATGGTGAAATTTTGGGGTAATTTGGGGTATCGCCGCTGGTGGAGGCGGACGACGGAGAACTGGCGGGGCAACGGTGGTTAGGGTTTGGGTAGTGGGGGAGACGAGATAACCGGAGGGGGGAGGGCTCTTTTCAGATATTTTTATATCTATTAGTCCCCACTTAAGAGCCGTTGGATTTGATTACCTCGAAGGCTGAGATCTGAAGTTGGATATACGACGTCGTTTGGGTATGGCTGGGGGTGGACCGGATTGGGTAATACAATGGGGCCTGGGTCGATTTCGAGTGGGCTTGAGGGGTTAGGGCTTGATTTTTGGCCCAAAATAACTGGCCTAATATCTTTCTTCTCTTTATTTTATTTTTATTTTATTTAAATTCAACTTATTTTCATTTCTTTTGATTTTTGTTTTTTGTTAAAAGCAAGAAAAAATTAAAAATTAAAAGTGACAAAGACTTGAATTAAACTAAAATCCAACTACTTAATTTTCTTAAGACTAACTAAATCCCAATTTAAAAAGAAAGCTAAACAAAAGATGTAAAAATGACTATTTTTGTTATTTTTATCTTATTTTGATAATATTAATTAACTAATAAAACTAAAATATAAAATCGAATTCTAAATGCAAATATGCTATTTTTGTATTTTTTATGAATTATGCCAACTAAAAATGCACACAAAAGGCAAATAAAAATTCATGCAATTAATTCCCTAAAAATTCAAGTAATAAAAGAAAAGTCCTAATTCTAAGAATTTTATAGGAATAGTCCAAGCGAGGAAAAAATCACATGCTCACATCATAAAAACAAACACTTTGACTACAAGGACTCAAGACTCACAGACTCGAGATAAACTAACAGACTTAGAAAACGATCAACTCAAAAGACCTAACAGACTCCAAAACGATTTAACAGACTCAAAACAAAAGTACTGGCTCAAATAAAAATCACAAATACATTAAAGCCTCGAACACTCCTGGAGCTCTCGGGGTGTTTTTTGGTTTTATTGCGGGCTCATCTACAAGATCCACCTGGAGCCTTTCCAAATCTCTCATTACCTGCTGGACGAACGTCATGACTGCCACAAAGAAAGTAGTCTGGGTCATGTCTTCACATATCTGGAATTTTACCATAATTTACTCTGCAATTGCCGTGACCCTTTCACGGATCCTCCCTTTTTCCCCTAATAAATCTCCAATTTGCCGAATTCTAGCTTCCAAAGTTTGTTCAGCTGCATGGCACTGTTTTTGGAATTGTTGCAGATCCCTTTCCAACCTTGCTATCAAAGAATAGCAGTGCTCCCTTTCGGCCTCAAAATCTCTTCCCTGCTTGGCCATTTCATTTTCAATGATCTTGACCTTTTTCTTCATACTTACCATCCCCTTGTTGTATTTCTCCTTCAGCTGACGCATAAAACTGGCTCGTTCCCCTGCATCCTTGGCTATCTTGGCCCGAGCATTTGCGAACTCCTCTTCAGTCTTCTGTAAATCATCCTCGAAATCACGTGCTTTCTGGGTAAGGTTGTTGATGAGTTTTTCGTCTTTTCTACTCCTGCCCGGGTTGTCAATTGCTATTTTCATTTTCCAGATATTGGCTTTGAGAGCTTCATTCTCTTGGATCAATCTTCTTTTCTCACCTTCGACTTCCTGAGCCTAGAGATCATTGTTGAATTCCATGTTTCTCAGTTTTTCTTTCAATGCATGAATCTCAGCTTGATATGCCTTTTCCTTTTGTCCCCATGCTAATCTTTCTTGGATTTTGTCATCAAAAGCTTGAACATGAGGTCTTTTGGCGGGTATCTCAGGTTCAGGTTCCGGCTCGGTGTTCACACAGGACCTTTTCTCAGACCAAGCAGCATAGTTTGGATCCACTTCCCCCTTAGCGATATCCGGTACCTGGGTGCCATTCTTTAGATACCGGCAGCTATTCCAATCATGTTGAACTAAAGCCTCGGGCAATGCGGCTTCTAGATGCAACTCTATGACTTGAGTACACAAATCTTCGTCTTCGGGCACAATATGATACCTTCCTAGTTGTCTCAAGACCCTCTGCGGTGCATATGGCTGAATACTCAAACAAAAATTCATGCAATTAATTCCCTAAAAATTCAAGTAATAAAAGAAAAGTCCTAATTCTAAGGATTTTATAGGAATAGTTCAAGCGAGGCAAAAATCACGTGCTCACATATGAAAATTGAAAATCCCAAAAAATATTTTGTTATTTATTTCTTTTCATATCCCCAAGAGCTACGCTAAGTCTGATTCATGCGGGGTCATGATACGCAGGCAATCTACATAAGATTCGACCGTAACCAAATAAAAGAACGGAAAGGGTCTGTTATATACTTGTACTATGGTAAATTATTTAAAATTATCCCCCGTTATACTATTGGGCCATAAAAGTCCCTACCATCCAACTATCCTAACAAATTTGCCCTTATTTTGACGGAAGTGCCACATGGCCAGATTTAAAAAGAGGCAAGGATGGATTCCACGTGGCACTTCCGTCAAAGTAAGGGAAGATTTGTTAGGATAGTTGGACGGTAGGGACTTTTATGGCCCAATAGTATAACGGGGGATAAGTTTAAATAATTTACCATAGTACAAGGATATATCAGACCCTAAGAAAAAGAGAAAAGAAACAAAAAGGGGAAAAATAAGAGAGAAAAGCAAAGGAAAAGAGGGAAACACAAGAAACAAATAATGGAAAAACAAGAGGGAAGAGCGTGAGGATAAAGAAAAGAAAAGGCATTGCAAATAAGGGAAAAGGAATGCTGGGATGTCACATGCAACCAATCAAAGGCATAATAGAAAAGGTTAACTGCTTAGGTGCATTCATTCCCAAAATGTGCGATTGCATATCTATTAATGCTCTAATCGCTAACAAAGTTGTTGTTGATGATGAATGCAGGCAGGTGGTTAGTTGACTGGCATTCTGGCAACCCATTCCTACAACACTCGGTCTAAGGACAAGTCGAACACGGTCAACCAGGAGTTAGAGGCAAGCATCGTCGACCCGTCAAGAGAGGAGGAAGAGTTGGATGTTAACGCAATTAAGGAGGAAATGCATAAGCTAAAGCAGTAAATGGCTAAGATGTACCAGGCCTGGTCAAAAGGACACCCACCACCAGCTTACCCTGCTAACCCTGCTTATATCCTACCGTTAGCTCAGCCTCAGGATCCTTCTACGGTGAACTCATCTCCAGCCTTTCCTACTTACCAACAGTGCTACAGAACCACCTCCCAAATACCACCACCTCCACCACCCAAACAAATCCCATATCCCCCTCCACCAGTCACCCCTGTGTTTGTGGCAACTCCACCTGCCACATTACACCAATCCTCTAGTGAACCTTTGTTCCAAACCCATGATAACCACTATTACCCACCTGAACCTACCTTCAAAGCGCCATAACCATGTTCTTACACTCCCCGTTTTGATCTCTCAGCGGAAACAGAGAAGCCTCCCAAGAACCCTGGGCAGGAGGAGATGATTCGGAAGGTCAAGAGCTTGGAGCAATCCTTCAGAAATATGCCGGGGATCGGTGGTCAAGTAAGTGTGGCGTATAAGGATTTATGCTTGTTCCCAGATATCCAGTTACCATCAGGATTCAAGTTACCCAAGTTTGATTTATATGATGGGCATGGTGACCCGGTGGCACATCTAAGAGGGTTCTGCAGCAAAATAAGAGGAGCCGGTGGGAGAGACGAGTTATTGATGGCATATTTTAGTCAAAGTCTAAGTGGTGCAGCTTTAGAATGGTACACTCGACAGGATCATGGTCGGTGGTACACTTGGGACGATCTGGCCCAGGCATTTGCATGTCATTTTCAGTATAATCTCAAAATTGTCCCAGACCGTTTGTCATTGGCAAAAATTGAGAAAAAACCCGGGGAAAGCTTCAGAGAATACGGTTTCCATTGGAGAGAGCAAGCGGCAAGGTTTGATCCCCCAATGAAGGAAAGTGAGATGGTTGATTACTTCTTGCAGGCTTTGGAACCCACCTATTATGGTCACTTAGTGTCAGCAATGGGAAAATCTTTTAATGAAGTAGTAAAAATGGGAAGTATGGTGGAGGAAGGACTTAAATCCAACAAATCATGAGCTATTCGACAATCAAGGCAACTACCCAGGCTATTCAAAGCGGCACCGGATGTGTATTAGGAAAGAAGAAGAAAGAGGATGTTGCAGTAGTGGAGTCAAGAGCTTGGTCCAGGTGCCCATCACCATACTACAACTAACCTCAACCCCATCCCCAAACCTACCCCCACACTCCGTATAGCTTACCATAACACTATTACCCACCCCCTGATCCCCACTTTTCTGTCCATCATGCCCAAACATACCCCCAACCTTCTACCCATGCGCAATGGCGTGCACCCACCCCACAAAATACTTACCCAACTCCTCAAAGCACCTACCCACCTCCAAGAGCCTACAAGAATTCCCCTTGAGCAGGTTTTCGGGCTAGCCAAACTTTCAAGCAAGAGAGGACATAGAAATAGAAAACTTTCACCCCTTCGGGAGAGTCATATACCAGTCTATTTCATAGGCTAAGACAACTAGGAATGTTGAGCCCAATTGAAGCTAAGTTGCCAAATCCCCTTCCAAGAAATCTTGATCATTCGTTGAGTTATGAGTATTGTTCAGAGGCTCTGGGGCACGATGTAGAGAAGTGCTGGAAATTGAAAACGGCTATCCAGGAACTCATTGATACTCGCCGAATTGAGGTGCAAGCCCCGGAGATGCCTAATATCAATCAGAATCTGTTGCCAACCCATCACGAGACCCATATGATTGAGTTAGTGCAAAAGGGAGGAGAGCATAAGAAGCCTTCACAGACCGTAATGATGATCAGGTCTAGTAAGGACAGGCCGAATGAGAAACCAATTAGTGTGAGGACATTTATCAAGGTAGAAGAGACAATTGGTGAACCAGTTGTGGTGGTACAGAAGGAGTGTTCGAGCAGTGTTGCAGTAAAATAAGAACCAATTGTGGTGGTACAGAAGGAGTCTTCGAGCAGTGTTGTAGAAAAACAAGAACCAACTAAAGTGGTGGTGCCGGGGGCAGTTACCAAGCCCGTTGGGATCGTGAAAGGTTCTCGCACAGAGCCGGTTATTATCAAGCCAGTAACTCAGTTACCAGTAATCAGTGGAAAGGCCGTTCCATGGAATTACGGCCGAGTGACAGTGATGTATAAAGGGAAATAAGTTAAATAAGAAGTTTGTGAAACCCATGGGCTAACTCGCTCAGGAAGATGTTTTGCCCCTGAAGAGTTGAGAAGAGCCAAAACTGCCAAAGATAATCCATTACCAGTAAAGAAATCCATAACTGAAGAAGAAGTAGACGAATTCTTGAAGAAGATGAAGGTGCAAGATTACTCCATTGTAGAACAGCTGAGAAAAACCCCGCGCAGATCTCATTGCTATCATTATTGATCCACTCGGACGAGCACCGCCGGGCATTGATGAAAATTTTGAACGAAGCCCATGTTCCTGATAAGATCTCTGTGAACCACCTAGAGAAAATAGCAAACAAGATTTTTGAAGTTAACAGGGTTACATTCTCTGATGTTGAGCTGCCTTTGGAAGGCACCGAGCATAATAGAGCACTCTACCTTACGGTGAAATGTAAAGACTCTATGGTCACCCGGGTACTGATTGACAACGGGTCCAGTGCAATGAGAGAATTCACAAGAATAGCATTTGCGTGCGAGGATTCGATGGAGGAGGGAAGGATTCAGTTGGAGACATAGTGTTGGAACTGACGATAGGGCCAGTTGAATTCACTATGGAGTTCCAGGTGCTCGATGTGGCAGTCTCTTACAATCTCTTGTTAGGCCGGCCCTGGATTCATGCAGCCAAAGCAGTGCCATCTACCCTGCACTAGATGGTCAAATTCGAGTGGGACAGACAAGAAATTGTGGTGCATGGGGAAGATAGTTTGTGTGCTCTGGGCGATGCCATTGTGCCTTTCATCAAAGCTGAAGACGACAAAGGGTCATGGGTTTATCAAGTCTTTGACACGGTATCTGTTGAAAAGATCCCTGAAGGGAAGTGTATTCCTGTGCCCAAGGTAGCTGCTGCATCCGTCATGGTGGCTTCGAAAATACTGAAGAACAGATTCATACCTGGTAAAGGTTTGGGTGATTCTTTGCAGGGCATCATACATCCGGTGTCTCTTCACGGAAACTTGGATACTTTTGGTTTAGGCTTCAAACCCACTGCTGCGGACATAAGACGAGCTAGAAAGATGAAAAAGAAAGCATGGGTCCTTCCGAAACCTATTCCCCCCCTTTCCCGTTCCTTTGTCAGGCCTGGTACTAACAAGCGCCTAGCAACAACAATGCCTAATTCCGTGGTGGATCCCGACAAGGAGTTGATTGAGAGGTTTTAAAACCCGTTCAACGAGGTGCATGTGGTGGAGGCCGGAGAGGGTCCGAGTAAGGCAGATATATAGTTCGTGGGGCCCCATGCAAAGCTTAATAATTGGGAAGCTACTCCCCTTCCTACCCGGAGGGAGTCTTGGTAGTTAGTTTTGATTTCCTTTCAGTTTAATCTGGATTATTTCCAATGTTGTAATTCGGATGCTATGTTCCGTCTGTTTGGACATGTTAAACCTTGTTATCTTAAATTTTAATAAAATGCAATTTCCTTTCTTTTTCATTCCTGATAGTTTTTATTTTATTTTTCTTTTCCTTCTTGTACAGTCCCTTTTATGCCGGTTTCAGTGACATGACATGCATGAGGAGTCTTCGGCCCAGTCTTAAATGCCAATCTAACTCCAAAATAATAATATGAGAAATTGAGTGTGATGACGAAGTAGAATATGATGATAAGGAAGCATTTGAGGAAATCAGTAAGGAATTAAGCCATTTTGAAGAAAAACCTAAACCTAATCTGAATGACACAGAAGCAATCAACTTAGGGGATCAGGATAATGTACGAGAAACGAAAATAAGTGTCCATTTGGAACCACAGCTCCGAGAAGAGATAATTAAAGCATTGCTTGAGTACAAAGATATTTTTGCATGGTCATATGACGATATGCCGGGTTTAAGAACTGAGTTGATGGTTCACAAATTGCCCACCGACCCCGCATTCCCTCCTGTCAAGCAGAAGCTAACGAAATTTAAAACATATATGAGTGTGAAAATCAAAGAAGAGGTCACCAAGCAGTTTGATGCAAAGGTCATCTGTGTCACGTGGTATCCCACCTGGTTAGCCAATGTTGTGCCTATGCCAAAGAAGGATGGAAAGACTAGAGTGTGCGTTGATTACCATGATCTCAATAAGGCAAGTCCAAAGGACAATTTCCCACTGCTAAACATCAACATATTGATTGGTAATTGTGCAAAGCATGAGATTGGCTCTTTCATGGATTGTTATGCGGGCTATCACCAGATCTTGATGGACGAGGAAGATGCGGAAAAAATGGCATTCATCATGCCCTGGGGAACGTATTGCTATAGGGTCATGCCATTTGGTTTGAAAATGCTGAGGCAACATATATGAGGGCGATGAACACCATGTTTCATGACATGATACATAAGGAGATTGAGGTCTACGTAGATGACGTAATCATAAAGTCGAAGAAGCAGTGTGACCATTTCAAGGACCTGAGGAAGTTTTTTCAGAGGCTCCGCAGGTACAACCTCAAGCTTAATCCAGCGAAATGTGCATTTGGTGTCCCATCTAGGAAACTGCTGGGATTCGTGGTCAGTCGACACGGTATTGAGTTGGACCCATCAAAGATTAAAGTCATTCAAGAGTTACCACCGCCAAAGAACAAAATAGAGGTGATGAGTTTGCTTGGAAGGTTGAATTATATCAGCAGGTTCATTGCTCAGCTCACGACAACTTGTGAGCCCATATTTAACTGCTAAAGAAGAATGCTACGGTCAAGTGGACTGATGAGTGTCAGGAAGCATTTGATAAGATTAAGGAGTACCTGGCGAATCCACCTGTGTTGGTCCCGCTCGAGTCGGGAAGAGCTCTGATTCTTTATCTGACAGTTTTGGATAATTCTTTTGACTATGTATTGGGGCAATATGACATCACGGGAAAGAAAGAGCAAGCAATCTATTACCTCAACAAAAAGTTCACATCTTACGAGGTGAAGTACATTCAACTTGAGAAGACGTGTTGTGCCTTAACTTGGGTAGCGCAGAAATTGAAACATTACTTATCATCCTCTACCACCTACCTCATCTCTTGGTTGGACTCATTGAAGTATATTTTTCAGAAGTCCATGCCCATAGGGAGGCTCACAAAGTGGCAGATCTTGCTTACGGAATTCGACATTGTCTATTTGACCTAGACTGCAATGAAAGCACAAGCGTTAGCTGACCATTTGGTTGAGAATCCAGTTGATGAAGAATATGAACCTTTGAAGACATACTTCCTTGATGAAGAGGTAATGCATGTTGACGAATTGGAACAGGTCGAGAGGCCAGGATGGAAGATTTTCTTTGATGGGGCTGCTAATATGAAAGGCGTCGGGATAGGAGCGGTACTTATTTCTGAGACAGGGCAACACTACCCTATTACAGCTCAGCTTCGTTTCTATTGCACTAATAACATGGCTGAATTTGAGGCGTGCATCTTGGGTTTGAGGTTGGCTATAGACATGGGTGTCTAGGAAATCTTGTTCATGGGTGACTCGGATCTTCTGGTGTACCAGATTCAAGAGGAATGAGAGACACGAGATTTCAAGCTCATACCGCACCGACAATGTTTGTATGATCTTTGTCAACGATTTCAGTCAATAGAGTTCGGGCATATTCCAAGCATTCATAATGAAGTTTCCGACACCTTGGCTACTTTGGCGTCAATGTTGCATCATCCAGATAAGGCTTATATGGACCCTTTGCTGATTCAGGTCCACAATCAGCATGCCTACTGTAACATGGTGGAAGAAGAACTTGATGGTGAGCCATGGTTCCATGATATCAAAGAATACCTCAGGACGGGAGTGTATCTAGTACAGGACACATGGGATCAAAAGAGAGCGATTCGACGCTTGACAAGCGAATTTTTCTTCAGTGGAGGAGTGTTGTACAAAAGAACTCCAGATCTCGGATTGTTAAGATGCATAGACGCTAAACAAGCCACAGTTATCATGACCGAGGTACACGCGGGAGTTTGTGGACCGATATGAGTAGGTACATATTGGCAAAGAAGATTCTCCGAGCAGGTTATTATTGGCTTACTATGGAACATGATTGCATCAGTTTCGTGCGCAAGTGCCATCAATATCAGGTGCATGGAGATTTGATTCATTCTCTGCCATCTAAATTGCATACAATATCTGCACCATGGCCCTTTGTTGCTTGGGGAATAGATGTCATTGGGCCGATCGAGCCAGTGGCATCAAATGGACACAGGTTTATTCTGGTAGACATTGATTATTTCACTAAGTGGGTCGAAGCAAAAACTTTCAAGTCTGTGACCAAGAAGGAAGTGGTTGATTTTGTACATTCGAATATCATCTGTCGGTTTGGGATCCCGAAGGTAATCATCACGGACAATGGTGCTAACCTCAACAGTCATATAATGACGGAGACATGTCAGCAGTTTAAGATTATGCACTGCAATTCCACCCCATATCGCCCTAAGGCGAATGGAGCAGTCGAGGCGGCTAACAAGAACATCAAGAAGATACTTCGGAAAATGGTGGAAGGGTCCAGGCAATGGCATGAAAAGTTACCTTTCGCATTGTTGGGCTATCGCACTACTGTCCGTACTTCAGTAGGGGCGACTCCTTATGCGTTGGTGTACGGTACTGAGGCAATAATACCCGCAGAAATTGAAATCCCATCCCTTTGGATTATCGCCGAGGCGGAAATTGATGATGTTGAATGGGTCAAAGCCCGCTTGGAGCAACTAAGTTTGATTGATGAAAAGAGATTGGCAGCAGTATGTCATGGACAGTTGTAACAACAGAGAATGGCGAGAGCATATAACAAGAAGGTACATCCGCGGAAGTTTGAAGTAGGGCAGTTGGTGTTAAGACGTATCTTACCTCATCAGGCTGAAGCAAAAGGAAAGTTCGCCTCAAACTGGCAGGGGCCATTTTTTGTAACTAGAGTGTTTTCCAATGGTGCATTATATTTGAAAGATGTGGAATGAAAATGTGTAGAAATGGCTATCAATTCTGATATAGTCAAAAGATACTATGTATGATTCCTTTGTCTAATTTTATTTGTTTGTATTTGGCATATTTCGAAGGCTGGAATACGAAGGCATTTTGTTCTTCTATCTAAACACTTTGTCCTTTGCTACCTCTTTGAGCCTCAGTTATTTTCTTTCATACCCCTCTTTTGGAATCAAAGATAAAGTTCGTGAACACAAATATGGAAAGTGAGTGAATGAAAAGGAGAAGGAGAACAGTGAAAAGAGAGAGAGAAGAAAAATGAAAAAAGGAAAAGAAAAGGAAAAGAAAAAGAAAAAGAAAAAGAAAAGGAAAAGAAAAAGAAAAAGAAAAAGAAAAGAAAAAGAAAAAGAAAAGAAAAGGAAAAAAAAAGAGAAGAGAGAAAATGGAAGAGAAGAAAAATCGCAACAAAGTAATTTTTATGACCTGAACTACGTTTGACATGATCCCGAAAGGGTACGTAGGCAGCCTCTCTCTGAGGTTCAGTCACACCAAAATAAAAGTCCAAAAGTCCCCAAGGAAGAAACTGGGGCAGAAGTTGTGGTTGTGCAAGAGATTTGGTTCTGAAAGTTGTAATTTTGAACCCACATTGAATTGTTTTGAGCCTTTGATACCTTTTCTTTCTAACCCTATCCAAAAGCCCACATTACGGTCCAAAGATAGACCTTCCGATCAGTCTTCAAGAAATGCCAAGTCAAGCAAGAAGAGGTGATTTATGTTAGGGACAACACTCTAGTCCAAGCAGAAAAATGATGAAAATGAGAGAGTCTTATTGGTGAAAACCCTCACGGGCACCGTAAGGCGAAGTGAGTTGAGAGAAATAAAAAATGAGAGAGTCTTATTGGTGAAAACCCTCATGGGCACCGTAAGGCGAAGTGAGTTGAGAGAAATTAAAAATGAGAGAGTCTTATTGGTGAAAACCCTTGCGGGCACCTTAATGAGAAAGTGAGTCTTCAGATGGACGAATGAGATAGGCCTGTGGGTGAAAGCCGTTCAGGACATTACAGGATGAACAAGGTTAGGGTCTGGTTGAAGAAATCAGGTTATGGAATTCTGGGGCAAGAAAGAGTGGAAATTGAAAGTTGATTGGTTGGACAAATTGGGCCGATTAGTCCGAAATGCATGGCATGATCAATGGTACCAGCTGTTCCGCTCAGATAAGTCTCTTTTCTCTTTCTTTCCTTTTTACAAATCGTTTGGTTTTGGATTTTCTTTATCCTTAACTCTCAAGGTCATTGCATTTCACTATTTTTGAGGTTTGTTCTTTAAGATGTTTCAATGTCAGCCTTGTTCGAAACAAAAAAGAAAGGATGTCAAGGTTCACTACTAGTTTCCCAATTGTAGAGCATAGTAGGGCCAAAATGCGCCAAAGATGACATAATGCAAAGTAAGATACAAAGAGTCACCGGAAGTTTCATCGGTGGGTTGATCAGATAGTTTCATGGGGAGATGCAAAGTTGCAGATAAAGGAGTTACAAATGTAAAACAACAGTATGGGATAGATCACTTGGGTCATAAAAAATCATGGGGTTTTGCAAGTCGGTCAGGAAGTCAAAGAGGTTTAGGGATAGTTCAGGGAAACAGCTCAAAGTAGAACTCAACAGCGGAGACGTACCCAACAAGAATGCCATCAACTAACCACCATTTTTGTTTATATTGACAAGGTTTTTCCTTTGATTGAAACAGGGGCAGAAAGTTTGTTGGCTTCAGAGGAATTTGCCATAGGGAAAGGACAAGCACCGAATAACCACCAAACTGGGGCAGAAAATTTTCTATATATTTCAAGTTTTAGCAGTCAGAAGCCCGCCTGGAGAACAAAGTCCTATATTTTAAGTTTTAGCAGTCAGGAGCCCGCCTGGAGAACAGAGGCCTATATTTTAAGTTTTAGCAGTCAGGAGCCCGCCTGGAGAACAGAGGCATATATTTCAAGTTTTAGCAGTCAGGAGCCCGCCTGGAGAACAGAGGCATATATTTCAAGTTTTAGCAGTCAGGAGCCCGCCTGGAGAACACAAACATATATTTCAAGTTTAAGCAGGCAGGAGCTCGCCTGGAGAACAGAGGCATATATTTCAACTTTTAGCAATCAGGAGCCCGCTTGGAGAACAGAGGCATATATTTCAGGTTTTAGCAGTTAGGAGCCCTCCTGGAGAACATTGGCATATATTTCAAGTTTTAGCAGGCAGGAGCCCGCCTGGAGAACAGAGGCATATATTTCAAGTTTTAGCAGTCACGAGCCCGCCTGAAGAATAGAGGCATATATTTCAAGTTTAAGCAGTCAGGAGCCCGCCTGGAGAACAGAGGCATATATTTCAAGTTTAAGCAGCCAGGAGCCTGCCTGGAGAACAGAGGCATATATTTCATGTTTTAGCAGTCAGGAGCCTACCTGGAGAACAGAGGCATATATTTCAAGTTTTAGCAGTCAGGATCCCGCCTGGAGAACAGAGACATATATTTCAAGTTTTATCAGTCAGGAGCCCACCTGGAGAATAGAGGCATATACTTCATATTTTAGCAGTCAGGAGCCCGCCTGGAGAACAGAGGCATATATTTCTAGTTTTCGCAGTCAGGAGCCCGCCTGGAGAATAGAGGCATGTATTTCAAGTTTTAGCAGTCAACAGCCCGCCTGGAGAACAGAGGCATATATTTCAAGTTTTAGCAGTCAGCAGTCCGCTTGGAGAACATAGGCATATATTTCAAGTTTTAGCAGTCAGCAGTCCGCCTGGAGAACAGAGGCATATATTTTAAGTTTTAGCAGTCAGGAGCCCGCCTGGAAAATAGAGGCATATATTTTAAGTTTTAGCAGTCAGGAGCCCGCCTGGAGAATAGAGGCATATATTTTAAGTTTTAGCAGTCAGGAGCCCGCCTGGAGAGCAGAGGCATATATTTCAAGTTTCAGCAGTCAGGAGCCCGCCTGGAGAATGGAGGCATATATTTCAAGTTTCAGCAGTCAGGAGCCCGCCTGGAGAACAGAGGCATATATTTCAAGTTTTAGCAGTCATGAGCCTGCCTGGAGAACAGAGGCATATATTTCAAGTTTTAGTAGTCAGGAGCCCTGCCTGGAGAACATAGGCATACATTTCAAAGTTTAGCGGTCAAGCATCATTCGGAGAGATGGAAAAACATCTCAGATCACAATTCAAGGCAACAACAAAAGAATTCTACCGGGAGAATACAAGTTAACAAGGCAACAAGAACTACGAGATCAAGTTTGAAGATATAGATATGATATTTTGTAATTCATAGATCATAGCTTAGTCTAGTTTCTTTTATTTTTGACACGGTGTAATAAGGGGTTCAGTAAGCAGTAGCAGCAGCAACAACAACAGTGAAATCACAGCTTCATGGTAGTCCCAGCTACCAGACATTCCCGAACTACACTGACCTGATTCATTTTTAGCCAAGGATATGTAGGCAACCTCAAAAGCAGGGTGCGGTCAAATCTTTCAAAAATGCTTCACATGGAGTATTCAAATGGGCAAAAATCGCTCGTATTTGCTCACTTATCTTTGCACGAAAACTCTTCGTGTTTTCGAGCAAAGAGGGGCAGCTGTGAGCACGTGATTTTTGCCCTCTATGAATTACTCCCATAATTTCCAACAAAATAATTTCTTTTTATTATTTTTAATTTTGTTGATTTTTGTGGCATTTTCTGTTTAATTGGTTGCATTTGTTTGTGCATTTTTAATTCATATAAAAATACAAAAAATATATATGCATTGCATATAGGGTTAATTTTACATATTTTTGGAATTAATTAGTAATTAGAAGTTCACAAAAATAGTTTACTTTTGTTTTTAATTTAACTTTTGGAATTTTAGTAGTCTTTCTTTTACATTAATTATTTGTGATAATTGTCATTTAGAACTAATTGATTTAATCTGGTACGATGATTTTATTAGGAGCTAATTTAGATTTTAGGTTTTAATTTGAAAAAGAAAAAAAGAAAAAAAATTCAAAAGGATTGAGTCAAAAATTGGACCTGCCTGCGTTTTTAATTAATCTGTCCATCTCCCAGCCCAAAGGGACCAGGCCCAGTCCACCCCAACCCGGTCCAGCCCCTACCCCCTTCAAAACAGCGTCGTTTGCAAGGGAAGATCCCAGCCATCGAAGTAACTCGATCTAACGGCTGGGAAGTAGGGTCCAATTAATATAAAAATGTCTGAATGCCCTACCCCCTCTCACCTCTCCCCTTCACCCCTTTCAGAGACCCCTCCCGTCCTCGCCGTCCCCGCCGTCTACCGCCCTAGACCGCCGCCGAAAATCGCCTCACGGCGGCGGCCGACCGCCAAACACCCCCAATTTTACACCATAGATTCCTATCACCCTCCTCATTCTAAACCTCTAATTAGTTTCCTTCGAATCCCACCCAGTCTCTTCGAATATTGAAAACCCTAATGCCGCCTCCGCCGCACACGGCGGCGCCGCCACCCAACCGTTACCAATTTCATACCCTTGAACCCCCGTCTCTCCCTCAGTCTAAATCCCTACTTATTCTCCTTCAAACACCCCTGGAGCTCTTCGAATCTCCAATCAAAATTGGTTCAGTGCTGGATTTCGAGCCGAAAGCTTCTTCTGGACCGTTAATGGGTCAAAACCCATGCTAATCGACTATTCTATGTAAGAATGAGAGATTGGCATGGGGTTTGACTCATTTTGAAGTCCATCTGTCTATGCAAGACATTCCGGGTTCAATTTTAGGTATTTTTTCTTTATTTTCTTGTTATCTCTTTTCTTTTATTCATTTTGTTTTCTTTTGTTCATACTCGTCTCAGAATGCTTTTCCTTGGGTCTGCCTACCTTGATCCTTTCATTTTTTTACTTTTGTGCTTGGTTTAGGGTTCTAATATTTTACATTACAGTCATGTGGCTTAATTTTGCTCATATTGGCTTGATTCTTTGCTTGATTGGGGTCTCATAATCCTGTGATTTTTTTTACATGATTCTATTTTTTTTAAATTTGTGTTTGATTCTTAATTTTTGTTTGATTGATAATAGATATCAGTAGTTTCATTTTTGACTTTTGGGTAGTTAATTCAAGATTAAATAGGGTAGTTTAATTTTAATTAACCATGGTCACTTCTTGACCAAATTATCAGGGTAAAAGGGGCTGGTTTAGTTTAGTAATTTTTAGAATTGTAAAGGGTAGTCTAGGTATTTGGGGTTAGAGAATCTTTAGTAACTGAAATTAGAAGCCACTAGAAGCACCTAGAAGGGGTTCTAATTGATATTTCAGAATCATAGTGGTGTGACTTGGGTAGCAAGTCAGTAAATAAGGAATTTCTAAGCTAAAAGCAAAAGTTAAAAAGGGACTAAAATGCAAAAACAAAACCTGCTGGGTTGCCTTAATTATTTGCCTATAAAGGCACCATTTCTTGCCTTAGAGGGCAAGGTTTTCAGAGCTAAAAAACATCCAGAAACAAAACCGGTAAAATTTTTACTGTTTCATTCAAGCTTGAGGATAAAAATAAGAATACCAAAATATTACTGTTCCATTGAAAAATCTTTGAAATTTCTTGTGGTATTCACTCTATGACAAGTTTTTGAGCAATTAACAGTTAAAAATGAGCTAAAGTATGTGTGATATTCAAGTTTTTGGGGTCATTTTTTGTTGAAGTTTGATTCTGCACTTTGAGTGATATTGTTTTAATTCAAAATTGGTTTTAAGTGGTCTTTCCTCACTCATTCCTAGGTTTATATTGCTGCTGATACCCGTTCCTGTTGCTGATAATACTGCTGATTCCCCTCCATTTTATTGAGCTTTGTTTCCCAGGTATATTTTGACACTCATAGATACTACCTGAATGTAACTGGAAGCATTTATGGAATATAAGAGTGTTCACTCGTTTTGAAGAATTTTAGCCTCATGTTTAGATTCCTATACATTGATTTTTACCCAAGATATATGGCCTTAAGAATGATGTGTTAGCTATTGATAAGTTTATATTAGAAAGCTATAGTAGATTTGCATCTCATTACCCTATTCTGCTCTAGGTCTAGTAATGGTATTTGGTGTTGTAATAATGAATTTGCTTTGTAAATGCTTGGACTTAGTTTGTTATGCCTGTAAATGCTAAGGATGCTAAAGTAAAGCTCAAAGTTTCCATTTCTGAAGCTCGCTAAGCAAATCCTTTCTGGAAGTTTAACATTTATAGGTGATAAATCATAATGCCTTGTAGTGTGTTAATCAGGTGTTAGTGCAGCCATAGATGTAGAAATGGTAGTTCTACTGAAATTTTGTTTGTGGTCCCAGTAGTTAATTTTAAGTGCTTATGGATCTGGGAATTGTTAAGGTGATTATATGCTTCGTAATAACATTGCGTCAAATTCCAAGAGTTGAAAGGATGGTTGTGTTCTGAGATTAGAGTCAAGGAATGATAACTATGCCATGTTATAGTATCACATTTAGGAAACAATAATGTTTGTATTTCCAAATTTTGCATAACTGTTAATTTAGCCATCTATACCATAGACCTTAATTGTGTTTTAAGTTTCTCAGATTATTTGGTAGAATTTTGAGTCAATACTAGATTTAGTATGTTTAAGCTTCAATGGTTATCAATTTGCATTTGGGCTCGCTGATGGCCCAAGCCTTGAAATTCGAATCTGGATCTCAGCGTTATATGGGCTCTTAATTGTTAGCCCAAATTTGACATAGAGCAATACTCTATGATTTCTCTGAGATTCGGATATTGGGCTCACATGGAGCCCAGTGTTTTATATACCAGGTCCTTGGCAATTTGTTCGTTAATATGTGGGCTCATTCTGGGCCTATGAATCAGATTAGTTCTTTTTTCCAATGCAGAACCCTAATCAAACTTGCCAAATAAACCCTCCAGATCCTAAGGTTTCGAATCAGACATAGAGATGAGAAGGCAAATCATACGAAACAAAACAGACATGATAGCAGGTTTGAAACAACAAAGAAAGAAAAACTGATTTAAAGCATAAAAGAGCATGTTTTAGAAAAGTCAGAACTCAAGCAAGTGGTGTAAACTTAAGCCACAGGAGATGAAACATGCTTAGCAAGAACACAAAAAGAGTCTGGTAAAGCAAACAAAATTAAAGAACTCAACAGTAAACACATATAATAGAAGAGTAAGGAAAACATAACAAGGATTAGCAGGTGAGCACAGGAGTAACATATATAGTAGAAAAAGAAGAAGCGGAAGAACAACACACGCGTAGTAAAAGAAAATATATGAGCATAGTATAGACAACACACATAAAGAAAAGAACAACAAGAATCAGCAAGTTATTTTTTGAAAACCTTTCGAAAACCCTAAATCGAAAATAAACGATTTTGAAAAGAAAATTTGGGGAAAACAATTTAGAGGTCCAGTAGAACACGAACATACCATAGATCTAAGAAAATAAATAGAGAAAAACCTCGAACAGCTTAGGGTTTTGGAGAAACCCAAGAAAATGAGAAAGGCTTGGAAAAGTCAGATCCTAGGTCGAAGAGGTCAGGAATCGAGCTTCTTATGCTTGAATATGCTGGAGCATGGCCGGAGAAGCCATGGATCCAAAGATCTGAAAGAGAACCATCAAATTCGACCTTAAAACCTCAAACTCCCAAGGTATAATGGTGGAGAGGGGCGAGTACAGCCCATCCATGGCCTGAGAAGCCATGGATTCCGGTGAAAGTACGGTGGAAAAGGGTCGGAGATGGGCTAGGATTCCGAAGAACCTTCGAGAGAGTTTTGAGAGTGGAGAGCATTCAAGGGAGGCTGAGAGATGGAAAATGAGGGATTAGGGTAGGTCGTTTGGGTTTAATTATGGAAGGGTAAATTATGGCCGTTGATCTGTATGATCAACGACCTAGATTTAAAAGGGTAGGTGGGAACCGGGTAGGGCCATTTGGATTGGGTTATGGGTTAGGTTGAATTAAAAAATGGGCCGGTCCGGTTGGGGTTAGTATTGGGCTAGTTAAGGGTTAAAATTGAAATGTAAAAAGGCTGTTATCGAAATAAAATGAGGCTAAATGTTAAATAGCCAGTTTTCCCTTTTATTTTATAAAAAATAGTAAAAATGATTTTAAAAGCAAATTAAAAGCACTAAACCAATTAGTAATATGTAAATATTAATAAAAAAATATTGGAACCAATTTTACAATTATATAAATGCTATTAATCTTAAAATAGGCTAAAATTGTAATTATATGCAATTTAGCTTTAAAAATACCAGATAAATTTGTAAATATATACAAAAACCATATTAACTATATTTTGGTGTAAATATGAGAATAAAATAAATTATTCACCAAAATTGATAGTTTTGGGAATAATTACTGATTTTTGTATTGCTAAAATGGATAATAAATTAATTTTAAAAATCTTTAAAAAATAGGAAAAATACTAAAACCCTTGGGCATGCTTATATATGCATATACATGTTATTTTGAAAGTATTTTGTGTATAAAATACATAGGAAAAAATTAGGTATCAACACCTATCGGATCCTCTTCTGGGGGTATGTTGCTCGCTAATAATCTTGCTGACAAGGCCCTCTTTGGGGGCGAAAGCCTGACTGAAGGGGAAAAATGCGGTGGTTGCCTTTTTAGGGCCTAGGGATCTTCGGGTAGAGTTAGAATCTCCGAATATCCTGGCCAGCTGTCTCCATACAAGTTAGTGAAAATATAACGAGGGAGTAAAGTAATTTTTCCTCTCCGCGGGATGTATAGGCGGTGTTTTGGGATACGATATGTCCCTGTCCTTTTGGGGCATGGGCCCTCGTTCAGCCCTCCACCGTGTCTTATCATGTTTGGCTGAAGATGAGGTTTGCTTACCCTTTGGTCCTTCTGAGGTTGGGGGCATTGATGCCGGCGGCGCGCCATATGGTGAAGAATTTCCTCTCGTCGCATATTATTCCCTATCGACTTATCCTAGCTCCACCTTTTGCAAGGAATTTCATTCTTTTGGTGAGATGGGGCCGACAGTGCCCTCAGGTAGTGTGCAGGCAGTTGTCTAAATAAGACGTCTATACTTTGTGCCTTCTCTGATGGTATAGAGCTTGACGTCCCGGCTCGAGCACAGACGGGCTATATTAAGAGAATGGTCTTTGTGGCGATTTGTCATTTGGAATTCACCAGGGATTCGAGATGCGAGGGTGATTTGGTCCGTTAATACGGACTGCCTACTGACTTTGATCTAATATTGTCGTTTTAAGCGAATGAACCACCTGAATTCACTAACACATGTTTTATTTAAGATAAATCAAATGAGTGAGAGGGTTACCAATACGCTGGTGCGATCCCAGGATGGAGTCTTGGTGCCCTTTTCCCTGTATGTAAGAGTGTCCTTCAAAATGTTTCCCCGGACCTGCCTTTTTCCTGGCAGCGAACATTTTCACTTCCCTTGTTATGAGTCCTTGAAGGGTGTCACCGCTCCTTTACTATCATGGTAATACGTCGTGGCTTATTCACTTAATCCTTCCTGGTTGCCTTCTTTCCTCGGGGCTGGGCTCGAGCCTGACTGCTCGATGGTACTCGGCGGCAATTTTTATTGAGTAACACGACTGTCATCTTTCCGAGATGGGGGTCGTTTGTGACCCCGTGGCCGCGCGACCTGTGGCTCCTATATCAGGTTGCGGTTCTTTCGAAAGGGTCTTTCTTGAGTAGGCCTGAGTCGCTCATCGTTCCTGGTTTCGCTTATGATGACTACAATATTTGGTATAGCAATGTTCAAATTGTACTCTGCTAGACGGGGTTCGTCTGCCAACTACGCCTCATCGGATATGGTTCCACTGAAGGTTCCTCGAGGATGTTCCCTCGAACTACTCCACTACCGTTGTGAGGCAGGTTAGGTCTTGCGGCATTCCTCCCATTCTATTTGCATGGATGGCATCTCCATCTATTTGGAATTAGTTTCTTTGCTAAGAGCCTGCTTGGGCATACCGCGCCCACAGAGGCTTCCGAACGATTGTTCATGGCCCTGTTTCATAGCCAGTTCCGGATACAGACATATGGCCAAGTCTTGGCCGAGTATCTAACTAAGCATTATTTGAAAAGACCTGGAGTCGGTGGTCATGCTTCATTTAGACCTCGGGCGAAGGCCAGGGTTGTCCGTTCATCCGAAACCGGGTGTGATCTCATTCGTCCTATCAGGTAAAGAGACAAGACTTCTTGTGGTGTTTCATTATCTCTTTGTTCGGCCTCCGACGTGTCGGGCTCTCCTATTGCTGCTTCGATGGCATCGGCGTATGTTTCTACAGAGGGATCTGTCGGTATGGTAAGCGAATATGCAAGGTCGGGCGCTAGGCCGCGGTGACACGCCATGGTTTCTGTCGAGAGAGTTTCCTCGAAATTCTTCAATTAGGCGGGCTCGAATTTATCATATTGAAGGTCGTTTCTTTTGCCCGCGCATGTGTAAGCGGCGGTGCGCTTATCGGGACCCGAGGTCTTGTCGTACCTAGGGAGTTTCGTCATTCCGAATTTCCGTGAAGCAGATTCTGGGACCGCTTCCCCAGGGAGAACTGTCGCATGAGACTCCACGAACCTGACTTGATCCTTTTGGAGAGATCCCCAAGCATCTTTGCTATGTCAGAATCCGTTATTGATATGTTGTTGCTTGGTCTTTCGGGTACTCGTTCGGCCCAGGGAGCTGTCTTTGGTGCTACTGTGCTGGGAGTCTTGGGATGGCTCCATAGCTGAGCGATAGCCAACTATTGTGCCTGCAACATTTCAAAAATAACATGAAGACTAACTTCCTGTTCTCCCCAATCTGGGATTTTTTGAGTTTCCTGTCGGTCGTTGTGCCATACACACCTGTCGGTGTGAGAAGTTTTGTTGACTTTTTGTGCGTCCTGTGAGTCCGCATCCACTAGAATCGGTCTGGGCGCGTTATCGGAGCTCCGGCGGCCGGGATAGCTATGACATTTTCTCCTTGATCTTCAAGGCAATCGTTCTCGTCTCCGTTTACCGAGCCAGACATTTTGACCTAAAATCAAATGATCTTGGACAAGAAAAAGTGTGAAAGATAATATGAGTTTGTGCAATGAAACTAGAAAGAAAATGATCACTATTATTTTTAGCCCCACGGTGGGCGCCAAACTGTTTACCGTGAAAATGGTAACAACAATTAAATTTGTTAATAGGATTCTAAAAATACGTAATCTATTCCCAAGCTAGTTATTAGAGCAGTTGGTGCTAATAATATGAAATTTAACAATAGAAAGCAAGTTAAAACGAGATAACAATCAAACCGAAGGGCATGCTGCCCGGGTATAAGTCTGATAGATGGGGGACCTTGGGGTCGGCTTCAGGGTCAAATTCGAGCTATCGGGGATAGTCGAGTGTGGGATAAAAGTTGAAGATATAATCAAACAAGGCCATTTATAGCCGAAACTAAGTTTTATGGTAAAAAAAAGTATAAAAGTGATGGATATTAAGGGATCTCGGGCCAGTGAGAATGAATAAGTTTAGAAAGAAGAGAGAGAGAGAGAGAGAGATTATAGCATTTGTGGAGAAATGGAGCAACATCAGTCCCTTACAAGGTAGGGTGAGTCCCCTTTATATAGGAGGGAAACTCGGCTACAAGTACATGAGAGTTAATTACAGAGTACGGATATGAGATGGCTTGATTCGATGCCTCAGCATAGGCTCTGGATAGGTCGGCCCTGTCAGTCGTGTGCCTTGAGAGCTTCCCCTTTTTGTCCTGGCCTCGACCTCCATCTTCTTCAAATCGAGCCTTGACGAGCCCCTGGGGAGAGGACTAAGTCGTGGCCCCATGTCCTCGGGGTATCGAGGCATTCTCCCGAGATGGCTTGATAGCGAGAAATCAGGCCCTCTGATTTTATCGGGTACAATGATATATCGAGGGTTTGGCTATTGTTATCATATCTTGAGTTGTAGACCTCGGTTTTGGGTGATTTTGGAGGGGTTATTCATGATTTGAGTTGGAGTAAGTGTTCTTTATCCATATATGGTTATATTTTCATGACTTTGTCTTTGTTTTTAACATTAAATGAGATTTTTTTTTTAAAACTTTCAAAAATGTAAAATGATGATTTGAAGGATGATTTGATGTCAGAATTGGATAATTTTGGTATGGTTGGACTCGTATCAGAATGGGGGTTTAGATTTTGTAAATTTTGTCGAGTTCCAAGGTACGAGCATGGGGTTGACTTTTTAGTTTTCATTAAAGATCAAAGCTTTATTATTCGAAATTGTTTCCTCTAGTTTTTATTTGTGATATTAAATTATTTTTGGCCAGGTTTGAGTCGTCCGAAGGTTATTTCACACGAGAAGGTCATTTTAGAGTATTGGTTTAGGTTATTTGAAGTAAGTATCTTGCCTAAACTCGTGTGGGCTAAACTAACCCTTAGGCTTTGAGTCGTTTGTGCTATTTACGTCATGTGAAGGTCGTGTATGTAAGGTGACGAGTACATACTCGGGCTTATATGTGGGAATTTGACTATTTTAGACTCTTAGGTTCTTATGCTCATTAAAAATAAAATTGCCTTATCACGTTAAATCTTCCATGTGATAAGTTCACCCTTACGTGTCTTATTTAAAGTTGGTTGATTCATGTTCTACCCCTATTGCCAATATACTCTTATATGCCTTAATTGAAGTTATTGTTATCTCTTCTATAATTGCTTAACCTTAATTGAAGTCATTGTTATCTCTTCCGTAATTTCTTAACCTTAATTGAAGTTATTGTTATCCCTTCCATTGTTGACTTTTCCTTATTTGGAATCATCGTTACATGCTATCTCTCTTATCATCGAGTTGTACTTATTTGGAAACATTGTTACATGTTATCCCTTTGAGTTACTCTTATTGGATATCATTGTCACACATTATCGCATCCATTATTGAGTTATTCTTGTTTGAAATCATTATTTCTTATTATGTCTTTCATTGTGAGCTCATTCTTCCATTTCTTTATGTTCTATAATTCTTGTGTTGATTTAATTGTCATACTTTCATGTTATTATTGTACTCGGTGTTGTTGAGCCGAGGGTTTGTGTGGTTTGGGTATTGGAATTGTTTTGAGGAACTGTTGTAGCATATGAGCACATATGGTGAAAGTCATTATATTGTGTTGTTATATTTTTGGCACACGTGGTATTTTTGAGAGGTTTGGTGGGGTGTTCGATCGTGAGTTGTCCGTGATATTGTTATTATTGATAGTTGCACATGCGGCATGACAAGGTGAGCTATATATGTGGGTTTGCGTATGTCGTGAGACAAGGCGGGAATATTATTATGCATATGCGGTGATACAAGGCGGACATTTACTTTATTATTGCGCACGTGGTGAGACAAGGTGGGTTATGTCGGGGAAGATTTGTGATGGCCTGAGGGCATTGTTATTGATGATCTTTGTGTAATGTTGTTCTTACCTTGTGTGAGTGATACATCTTACATTTTGCTGTGTTGTTTCCTATGTTCCATTCATTGTCTCTACTCTTACTTGTTGACTCGAGTTGTGATAGAACATTTGCACAAGCATACACGTAATTAATCACTCATATCGGTTTGGGAAGATGAACCCTGATGTCTATTGATCATTACATGTATTCTCGTATACTTTCCTTCTGTGTGAGAGACTTTCTATTGGCACATAAGTTGTCCATGCGGTTATGAGTTATTATTATTATTACTGGCATGTGAGTTGTCCATACGGATATGAGATATTGTCATTCCCTTAGCACATGAGTTGTCCATGCAGATATGATGTATTAATGGTATTGGCACGTGAGTTATCCGTGCAGCAAGTGAGTTGTCTGTGCGGTTGTAATTTGTAATGTGGGCATAAGATGCCAAGTGATTATGGTGTATACGATCAAAGTCGAGCTCGACTACAACTTATAGATTTGGCTTAGAACGTGGCGACCATGGACTGTAGATTGACCTCGAGTCTCACCGAGCTAGGACCAAAAGTCGGAAGACCTTCCTTCGAGTAACATTGAGGCTGGTATTGACCTTAGCCTCGACCGAACTCGAAAATAACAAACAGAAGACCAAAATATCCATGACCGGACGGATATTACTGTCACACCCCAAACTCGGGGAGCGCGACTGGTGCTCAACCGAGTGAACCTGACCGAGCAAGTCTGTTAGATACTTTCTACCCAAACTCACACATGAACAAAAAGAAGACACATTCTCATTAATTAGACAATAGAAAGATCATGTATATAGTACCAAATCTTTTTCATTAGTTACTTCATTTCTAATATCTCAAAATATGCACATTTTCATAGTCTGAAATGGAATAAATGATTCAAACACAACACAATTCGTTTGACTTTCCTAGCACCCATAAACAACTCGTATTATGTCTATGGAGCCTCTAATAGATACAAAGGAGTACAATGATAGTGCCAGCAACAAAGCTCTGGCTATACCTCAAAACATGATAACATAATGAACAAAACATGCATGACCCCGGAATGAAGTGGGGCTCACCAGGTCTGCTGGGAAGAGGGTGTACAACTATCACTGATCAATGTTGCCTGTTGTGGAGCAACCTACATCTATTAAAGATGCAGCGCCCCCGACAAAAGGGACATTAGTACAGTCGAATAGTACTAGTATGTATAACTAAACACCATCTCAGTAGAATGAATAAAAATACATGGGGGAATAATCATGAAACCAATAGAAGCCTCAAACAATACCAAAACATCAAGTTAAGAACCATATAAGTTTTCAAGTAAATTTCCATGTTTTTAGGTTGGGAGATATTTTGTACCGATATACCATCATTCACAATACCACCGTACTTTTACACGGAGATCGATCACGGCCCGATCGGCTAGTCTGTCTCATTTGAGACATCAACCACAATTGTAATTTCAATTATAATTTCCAACATAATTACCACTATGTGTTCGGCATGGCATCTGATCACGGACCGATCGGTTAGGCCGTCTCACCCAAGATATTACCCTTTTCTATCAATCATCTCACTTCATAATTCCTTTACATCTTTTTAATTCATCGGCACTTGTGGCCACAATTATAATATCATTCTCGGCACTTCACCGTATTTCATATTTCAAGTTCTTTTTCCACATTCAAATGTCATTATCATCCTCAGCAACAAAAAGGCTTTCCATTAATGACTTTAAATACACATGTGAGCAATTTAGAATCTTAGGCACATATAGACTTTTCACACAATTTGGCGTAACAACCTTCATTCAAACTTGACTTGAAGTCTTAACATTTTTAACACACATCCCATACTAACACATCCTTGACTGATAAGATAACATGATAAAAGTATATATTGAACATATATCTTTCAACACAAGCATATTCGGAATGGCCAATTTTATAATGATCAATTTGGGACTTACATGAACACCGTGGAATTAAATTCTAAGAAAAAGGGTTTTGCCAACATACCTTAAATTGAGCTTCTTTAAACTCCAAAATATTCCAGAATTCTTAGCAACTTCAATCTATTTTAGAAATTTAACAAATTAAACTAAATTAGGAAGATGATCATTATTCTAGCTCATTTGAGCATTTTATCAAACACTAGGTGTGCACTAAGGAGAAAGCCCAGGATTAGATGGGGGCAGGCCGCGGATTAGATGGGGAGCTTTAACTAAGGAGAAAGCCCAGGAGTTGGAGAGGAGGTTAGCTGATGGTGGAGCTTGGAGAAGTTCTGGGGAAGCGGACTCAATGTGGTCAGAGACGGCGAACTTGGTTAGGGAGGCAGCGCGGGATGTGCTTGGGGTAGCCAAGGGCTATTCAGGAAGACATCAAGGTGACTGGTGGTGGAACGATGTAGTCCAAGGAGAAGTGGAGGCGAAGAAGGCGTCGTTTGCTAAGTTGGCAAAGAGCTCAATCGAGGAAGAAAGGAGAGTCAACATGGAGAGCTACAAGGTGGAGAGGAAGGAAGCAAAGCTGGCGGTCACGGAAACTAAAAATGCAGCGTCTGGCCGCATGTACGAGGAATTGGGTGAGAAAGGCAGAGACAGGAAGTTATTCGGATTGGCTAAAGTGAGGGAGAGGAAGGCGCGGGATCTAGACCAAGTTAGGTGCATCAAGGACGAGGATGGTAGAGTTCTTATGGGCGAGTCTCAAGTCAAGCAGAGGTGGCAGGCATACTTTTGAAATCTGCTTAATGAGGAGGGGGATCGAGACATAGATCTAGGGGAGTTGGGGAATTCAGAGTGTCATAGAGACCTTGGGTACTGTAGGCGCATTAGGGTAGAGAAGGTCATGGGGGCTTTGCATAGGATGAGTAGGGGTCGAGCGACCGGGCCAGACGAAATCCCGGTGGAGTTCTGGAAATGCATGGGTAGGACAGGAGTAGAGTGGCTGTCCAGGTTGTTCAATGTGATCTTCAGGACTAAGAGGATGCCGGAGAAGTGGAGGTGGAGTACAGTGGTGCCCGTGTATAAGAACAAAGGGGATATCCAGTGTTGTAACAACTATAGGGTTATCAAATTACTGAGCCACACCATGAAAGTCTGGGAGCGGGTGGTTGAGGCGAGGGTGAGGGAGATGATGTCTATATCCGTGAACCAGTTCGGTTTCATGCCGGGCCGCTCCACTACAGAAGTTATCCACCTTGTTAGGAGATTGGTGGAACACTTCAGGGATAAGAAGAAGGACCTGCACATGGTGTTTATCGACTTGGAGAAGGCGTACGACAAGGTCCCAAGGGAGGTGCTATGGAGGTGTCTGGAGGCGAAGGGCGTGCCGGAAGCCTACATCAGAGTGATCAAGGACATGTACGATGGAGCTAAGACTAGGGTTAGGATGCTGGGTGGTGACTCAGACCATTTTTCGGTGGTAATGTGATTCATCAAAGATCTGCACTTAGCCCTCTCTTATTTGCTTTAGTGATGGATGCTATAACACGCCATATTCAAGGGGATGTGCCATGGTGTATGCTATTTGCTGATGACATTGTCCTGATAGACGAGACAAGGGTTGGTGTAAATGAGAGGTTAGAGGTCTGGAGATAGAATCTCGAGTCTAAGGGTTTCAAACTAATCAGGTCTAAGATAGAGTACCTAGAGTGCAAGTTTAGCGCCGAGCCGAACGAAGTAGGCAGGGATGTCAAGCTTGGATGTCAGGTCATTGACAAGAGGGACAGTTTCATATATATTGGGTCAGTGATTTAGGGGCACAGAGAGATCGACGGGGATGTCACTCACCGTATAGGGGCGAGGTGGTCGAAATGGAGGCTTGCATCAGGAGTCTTGTATGACAAAAAAGTACCACAGAAACTCAAGGGGAAGTTTTATAGAGCTGTGGTTAGACCTGCCATGTTGTATGGGGCGGAGTGCTGGCCGGAGAAGAACTCCCATGTCCAGAGAATGAAGGTTGCGGAGATGAGGATGCTCAAGTCGATGTGCGGTCTCACCGGGTTAGATAAGATTAGGAATGAGGTTATTCGGGAGAAGGTGGGGGTGGCCCCAGTAGATGAGAAGATGCGGGAAGCGAGGCTCAGGTGGTTCGAGCATGTGCGGAGGAGAAGCCCCGATGCCCCGGTGAGAAGTTGTGAGCGGCTGGCAGTGGTTGGCGTGAGTCGAGGCAGAGGGAGGCCCAAGAGGTATTGGGGAGAGGTGATTAGGCAGGACATGGCTAGAATGCGGATTTCCGAGGATATGGACCTTGATAGGAAAGTTTGGAGATCTAGTATCAGGGTTGTAGGTCAGAGGCTTCTTAAATTTTTTCGTACTTTTGTCCCGGGGCTGGGGGGGGAGGTTTTGGTAGGGCTCTCCATAGATGATCTGTGTATTGTATTGTGCCTCCTTATGGTAGTTACTGGTCGTTATTATTGCATGCCATTTTATTTATGGTTTATGTTTAGATAATTATTTATGTGATTTCTGCTGGAGTTACTAATGCTCTTTTGTTTTTGTTTTTGTTTTTGTTTTACTTTTCCATTTCCTGAGCCGAGGGTCGATTGGAAACAGCCTCTCTGCCCTTTCGGGTAGGGGTAAGGCCTGTGTATGTATTACCCTCCCCAGACCCCACCTTGTGGGACTATACTGGGTAGTTATTGTTGTTGTTGTTAGGTGTGCATTAAGGTTCCTAGGTCCTTTTATGGAGGATCATCTTTAGCTCACAATCTTCCTACACCATTTGATATCACATGCATGCAAAATAAATAACTTCCATACCCAAGAGTTATCTTGCTAATTATCCATTTTTAGTTAATTTTCAAAATTAAGGACTAAGGTGTAGAACCTTACCTCTAGGATGGAGGCTTAGTGAGTTTTCCTTGTTAATCTTCAAAGATTTGAGCAAGAATTGAAGGATAATTTGTTGAAGATCACTCTCCCACTCTAAGGCACTCTCTCACTCTAAAAGTATCAATTTTTCGCTCAAAAATGGTCCATTGCATCTATTTTAACGAAGTAGGGTCGGATTATGAAAATCCAAAACTAAAACTCCGGAATAGGATCTGCGTTGCATATGCGACTGCATAATGCTTCTGCGGTCTGTGAAATGGACCTTCTAAACTGGGCAAGTCTGCCCCACTCTACATCTATTATGCGGTCTGCAGACCTGTTCTGCTGTGCAGCATAATGTGCCGCAAAACCTCCCTCCATAAAATTCCCATGTTGAATCTGCAATCAGCATGTGGCCCGCAAAATTGTTTTGCGGCCGCATAATGGACTGTGAATTGGTCCACAATTTTTGCTCAAGTTTCTGCTTCACTCTGCGGCCATTATGCGACCCGCAGAGTGATTCTATGGCCGCATAGTGGGCCACATAAATGTCTTTTTCTGCCAACAATTTCTTTTAACTACTCAGCGCGCAAAGAATCTCTACAATCTTTTACACGTAAATCTATCTCAGCCCCCGAGTTTTTAGGTAAAATTTTACGGGGCCTTAAAATTACGGCAGGAATCTCGACGCATATCAGCAAGGAACCAGCACTTAGCAAACAAAGAGATTTTTACCTTTTATATAAATGTACCTAGAATAGGACTCCTCTACTATATAAAGGGGAGTTTGATAATTTATTGCAGACATTGTAACATGCATCCCAAGCAATATAGTGTTATTACTAGTTCTCATTATCGTATCATTTTGTTCCGATATCGATTAAGGCATTTTTGACTCGAGCGTGACCAACCTTCAATGCCAAGATTGTTTAACTTGTATGGTTTTCATTTACTTTTCTATAGATTGTTTAACTTGTATGGTTTTCGTTTACTTTTCTATCATTAATTTCAATATTAATCTGATTTCTCAATTTGTAACGAGTTAGATCACGTGTCCTTAAAACTACTTATAAATTCAATTGTTATCCGATTTTGAGGGTAAACAGTTGGCGCCCACCGTGGGAATAAGGATAATAGTGGTTATTTGATACGAATTTCCATAAAACACTATTTAAAATTTTTTTTTGAAGTGTCTCTGATTTCACGCTTAAGCTCATAATGTAAAGCTCACAATTAGCACCTCTACCTACTGACGATGAGTTTGGTAACAACGATGAAAACAATAACATAGTGTCTGGTAATGGGGTACTGTCTGTTGACCCCGTCAGAATTTCAATTGCGGACCTATTGGAAACTAATTCACATGTGGCTATCGACATAAGCCACCCTAATGACCCCGAGTATAGCATCCATGGTGGAGCTCGATCGACAACATAGAATACTCAAAATAATAAAGGATAGGGGGTCATTCTACGGATGATCTTCGAAATGTTTCAGGCTCAACAGGCGGCAATAACTCAGTTGTAAAATCAAAGCCGTGCACCGAGCAGGTTCGAGCCCGACCCATCTCGGGAAATCACTCGCAGGGAGGAACCGGTCGCGGAAAGGTTGAGTGGCAACAAGTCAGGTAATAACCCCAAGATCATAAAAATTCTTGAGGAGCTGACAAAATGAATATAATCAGGGGAAAAGAAAATCGAAGCAAAAGACAAAAAGGTAGAAACCTACAATTCTAAGGTCGACCATATCCCGGGAGCGCCACCAATATTGAAAGGCTTGGATTCAAAAAAGTTTGTACAGAAACCTTTACCTTCGAATGTGGCTCCAAAGACGATCCCTAAAATATTCCCCATGCCCGATATTCCTACGTACAACGGAACGACCCACCCAAATGAGGATGCCACTTCAAACACATGCACCATCAAGGGAAATGACTTGGAGGATGATGAGATCGAGTTTGTCTAGAAATCTGGAGAAACCCTGTCAAAGGGAGCTATGATATGGTATCACAACTTACCCCCCTAATTCTATTAATTCATTTTATATGCTTATAGAATCTTTTGTGAAAGCACACGCTGGGGCTATCAAAGGTCGAAACCAGGAAATTGGACCTCTTCAAAGTAAGGCAAAAGGATAATGAAATGCTGAGAGAGTTTGTATCTCGATTTCAAATAGAACGGATGGACCTGCCACCAGTCGCTAATGATTGGGCCGTTCAAGCTATTAACCAAGGACTCAATGTTCAAAGTTCGGCAGCTTCACAATAGTTGAAGTACAATCTAATAGAATATCCAGCTTTTACTTGGGCTAATGTGCATAACCGATATCAATCAAAGATCAGAGTCGCAGATGATCAATTGGTAGCTCCTTATGGGTTCGTTTATCCCGTTAGACCTATCGACAGAGTCAAGAGAGATATTCGATCGTGATCCAAGGTTGAACAAGGTTCGATATCATCCGTACAGTGAGGATAGAAGAAACAATGGGTCCAGATGGGGTTCTATGCGAAATGAAAGGAGAAATGACTGAGGCCAGAGCATCCGGGGACTCATGAGCAAAAACGGTTTCGACAGGCCTATCGGACCTAAAGAAGCACCAAGGTTATCAAAATATAAATTAAACATTGATGCAGCTGCTATCGTATCGGCTATCGGATGCATCAAAGATACCAAATGTCCTCGACCTCTACAATACGACCCAACCCAAAGTGATCTGAACCAGATGTGCAAATATCATTGAACTCACGACCACAAAATAGAGTATTATCGAAAATTAAGGGAGGAGGTAGCCCGGTTATTCAACAACGGGCATCTTCGAGAATTCTTGAGTGACCGAGCAAAGAATCATTTCAAAAATAGGGACTCTAATAAACAAACTGAGCAAGAAGAACCTCAACACATCATTCATATGATCATCAGAGGGGTCGATATTCCTCAAGGTATGATGTTAAAGTGTACCAAAGTATCCATCACAAGGGAGACATGAACTCGATATTAGATATGAGAAGGAACTTTGTATTTTTGCGACAAGGACATAGAAGGAATGATGCAGCCCCATAATGATGTTGTGGTAATATATGTACTCATGAATAAGTCTCGAGTTAAACGTGTGTTAGTTGATCTAGGTATCTCGGCCAACATCATTCGATCGAGGTTCGTAGAATAACTCGGCCTACAAGACCAAATCGTTCTTGCACCTCGAGTGCTAAATAGATTCAACATCGCTTGTAAAACTACTAAGGGAGAAATACATTACCAGTAAATGCCACTGTGACCATCCAGGAAACCAAGTTTTATGTAATTGAAGGGTACATGAGGTAAAATGCCTTGTTCGGGAGGCCATGGATCCACAACATGAGGGCAGTGCCCTCGACTCTTTACCAGGTGTTAGAATTCCCAATGCCATGAGGATTAAAATGATCTGCGGGGAATAACCAGCCGCAAAGGAAATGTTTGCAGTCGAAGAAGTAATTTCGTTATCAACACTGGCAACATCGAAGGAACCAAGTTTGAATACAAAGTAGGAAACTAAATAGCAATAATTGACACCAGCTACAACCCAATCGGATAAATAAGGGGCTGATAAAGACGATTATTATGGGGTTCCCAAATCTTTTATAGGCCCCGATGATTCCGATGCTACAAAATCAATGGTCGAAGAGCTGGAGCAAGTCATATTGATCGAACATCTACCCGATCGGAAGGTATACCTGGGCACGGGTTTAACCCCCAAGCTCAGGAAAAAGCTCATTCAATTTCTCATAGCTAACATATATTGTTTTTCTTGGTCTCATCTTGACATGACCGAGATCCCACCGGAGATAAACACTCATAAGCTAAGCCTGGACCCAAAATTCCACCTGGTTATGTAGAAAAAGAGACCCCTGTTCGAGATCAAACATGCTTTCATCAAGGACGAGGTAACTAAACTCCTTAAAATAGGTTCTATTCAGGAAGTCAAATACCCGGAATGGTTAGCAAACGTAGTAGTAGTCCCGAAAAAAGGGAAAAATTTGAGAATGTGTGTAGATTACAAGGATTTAAATAAAGCATGTCCCAAGGACTCTTTCCCTTTGCCTAACATTGATCGCATGATCGATGCCATGGCCAGCTAAGAGATCCTAAGTTTTCTTGATGCCTACTCCGGGTAAAACCAAATACGGATGAACCCAGATGAACAGGAAAAGACCTCCTTCAGCACTAAGTATGGCACATACTGCTATAAATTAATGTTATTTGGATTAAAAATGTTGTTGCCACTTACTAACGCCTAGTAAACCGGAAGTTCGAAGAACAAATATGGAAATCCATGGAAGTTTACATTGATGATATGTTGGTTAAGTCCCTGCGAGCAGAGAACCATTTAAAGCATTTGCAGGAAACCTTCAGTATATTGAAAAGGTACAACATGAAGCTGAATCCAGAGAAATGTGCATTCGGAGTTGGATCAGATAAATTTCTCTTGTTCATTGTATTCAACCGAGGAACCGAGATCAAAACTAACAAGATCAAGGATATCGAGGATATCACGGTAGTGGATAACGTGAAGGTCGTGCAAAGGCTAATCGGGTGTATTGTCGCCCTGGGCGATTCATCTCTAGGTCCTCCGATAAGGGCCACCTATTTTTCTAGTTACTGAAAAAAAAACAACTTCACATAGACCCCAGAATGCCAATGGGCCTTGGAAGAACTCAAGCGATATCTATCGAGCCCGCCACTGCTCTACACGCCAAAAACAGATGAAGAACTATACTTATACTTGGCAGTATCGGAGATAGTGATAAGTGGAGTCCTAGTTTGGGAAGAACAAAGCACACAATTTCAAATTTATTATGTTAACAGGACCCTAGGTGAGGCCGAAACTAGATACCCTCAACTAGGAAAATCGGCGGTCGCTTTGCTAAGCGCCTCTAGGAAACTGAAACCGTATTTTCAGTGCCATCCTATATGTGTTGTGACAACATACCCGTTGCAAAATATAATGCATAAAACCGAACTCTTGGGATGATTGGCCAAATGGGCTGTGGAAATCAGCGAGTACGATATTAAGTATCGAGCCCGAACAAGCATTAAGTCTCAAATTTTGGTAGATTTCATGGCCGACTTTACACCAGCCATAATACCCGAGGTCGAAAGAGAGTTGTTGCTAAACTAGGGGACGTCTTCGGGAATCTGGACCCTCTTTGTGGACAGTGCCTTGAACGTAAAGGGGTCCGGACATGGCATTATACCGAAGCCACCCACAGGAAATATAGTTAGACAATCCATTAGAAATGTGAAATTGACTAACGAAGTGAAATATAAGGCCATGATTGCAAGTCTTGAACTGGCCAAAAGCTTGGGGGCGAAGGTAATCGAAGCTAAGTGAGACTCCCTCCTTGTGGTGAACCAAGTTAATGGAACATTCGAAGTCAGAGAAGAACAAAAGCAAAGGTACCTAGATAAGTTATAGGTAATATTACATTGGTTCAAATTGTGGACTTTGTAGCACGTACCTCGAGATCAAAATAGCGAGGCCGATGCCCTTGCAAACTTAGGATCGTCGGTTGAAGATGATGAGCTCAACTCGGAGGCAGTTATAGAGCTCATGAGATCGGTAGTACAAGAAGCATACGCTGAAATAAACTCTACAAGATTGACTTGGGATTGGAGAAACAAATATGTAGGATATTTGAAGACCGGGAACTGCCCTCAAATCCAAAAGAATCGAGGACCCTGTGCATAAAGGCAGCCTGATTAAGCTTGTCCGAAGATGGAACCTTGTTCAGAAAAATGTTCAATGGTCTACTAGAAATATGCTTGGGACCAGGAGATACCGAGTACGTTCTGAGGGTAGTCCACGAGGGCACACGTGAAAATCATTCAGGCACCGAATCATTGGTTCGAAAGGTAATCAGAGTCAGATATTACTGGATCGACATGGAAAAAGATGCAAAGGAGTTCATACGAAAATGTGATGAATTCCAAAGACATGCTCCGATGATTCACAACCCGAGGATCTGCTGCATTCGGTCTGGTCACCATGGCCATTCATGCAGTGGGGAATGGACATTGGTGTCCCTCTTCCATGGGTACCTGGTAAGGCTCAATTTATATTATTTATGACTGACTAATTTTCTAAGTGGGTTGAAGCACAGGCATACAAGAAGGTCAGGTAGAAGGAAGTCATCGACTTTATTTAGGACCACATCATATGTCGGTTTGGAATGCCATCCAAAATCATTTGTGACAATGGGAAACAATTTATCGGCAGCAAAGTGACCAAGTTTCTCGAGGATCATAAAATCAAAAGGATCCTCTCAACACCTTATCACCCTAGTGGGAATGGACAAGCCGAATCAATCAACAAAACCATACTCCAAAACCTCAAGAAAATGTTAACTGACGCCAAAGGAAAATGGAAGGAAATCCTACCCGAAGTCCTATGAGCATATCGTACGACCTCAAAGTCCAGTACCGGGGCCACCCCGTTCTCACTAGTTTATGGCGTCGAAGCTCTAATACCGATCAAAGACGGTGAACCAAGTGTCATATTCCTATATGCAACAAAGGAATCAAATGACGAGGCCATGAGTACGAGCTTGGATCTATTAGACGAAAGGTGTGAAGCCGCCCTTGTACGGTTGGCCGCCCAAAAATAGCGGATTGAGAGGTATTACAATCGAAAGGCCAAACTTTGACACTTCAATATTAAGGATTTGGTACTAAGGAAGGTCACACTGAACACCCTAAATTTGAACGAAAGGAAGTTGGGGCCGAACTAGGAAGGACCATACCAAATTCTAGAAATCACCGGGAAAGGATCGTACAAGCTCGGGGCAATGAACGGTTAAAGGCTACCAAATAAATAGAACATAACTCACTTAAAATTATACTACTACTAAGGTACGACTCCATTCGTTTGCTATTTACTTATTTTTGGACTAACACTTGAAGGTAACCCAAAAGAAGCGGAACGAACTTTTAGGTCTGAAAGCACGTGTTGCACTCTTTTTCCCTAAAGCTGGTTTTTATCCCAAATGGGTTTTCCGGAAAGGTTTTTAACGAGGCAACAGTGGATCATGCCAACTTAGAATAAAAGGCCGGTCATAAATCGGTGTTAAGGATCACATCAATGGTATCTGAGGCTTCTTTATATAATCAACCTCGAATACTGGGGGGCATTACCCTCGGATATCAACTTTACCAAGGAAAGTACTTCGTGACGGAAGGATCTTGATAGGTAGGATTTATTGTAAGGGCCAAACAGTCAAATGAACCGTGCCCGCATAGATTTCTCGAGCCCTAACACAAAGCATGTATGCATATATTATGCACAAGAATAAAGGAAAGTCTCTTCCTTGCAATCATCTTGTCTTTTAAAATTTCTTATTTACATTTCTTAAGGAATTCCCTGCTTCCGATCCCCTAAAGCTAACGAGCCCAAGGGTCTCTTTAACTTGAGATCGATCAATCACTCTCTCACTCGGGGACTGCCGTCCGAAAACAAACTCGAACGATCCAAGCTATTAGACCTCGAGGGCATAAGACCTGTTAGGCAACCCCCAAAATTTTAAAGGCCACGGCAACCTCCACTCGAGGACTATTATTTTAGCAAGCCTGGATAACTCGAGAAAGCAAGCCCACTGGGTGACACCCAAACTAAAAAGGCTACGGCCATATTAACACGGCTCAAAGACGTCCGAGACCCGTAATAAAAATAAGGCCTTCAAAAAGAAAATTTTCATAACCGGTTCTAAAGGCTACCCTCAGCAAACTATAATCTCAACTACTTACTTTGGGAGAAAGTTTCCGGTAACACCGCACCCCTAAAATGCCTTAAAATAGAATAATGTAAAGGCAAGGTTTGTTTGAACTTCCGAACATAACCTAATTATTTCGTGCTAAGGCATTTCGATATTTGTGAATATAAATAATAAAGCAAAAGGAAATATTGGAAAGTTGTGAAAGGGAAAGAAAGCCTTATATATTTATCCAAAATTCTTTTTACAAGGGCCAAATTGTCACGACCCAGATTTTCCACCCACGGGAGTCATGATGGCGCCTAATAACGTGAGCTAGGCAAGCCAATTATGTGAACAATTTACCTTTTTACCCATTTTATATTCATTAACAATTGTGAAGTAATAACATTTAAATAATGGAATTTAACATTAGTGGAAGAAAAACTAATAAGCTAGGTGAACATGAATCCAGTACAACTGTTTGAGTCTCGACTACCCAGACTGGTGTCACAGTTTCACAGACGGTCTAAGAATACTACAATTAAAGGTCTGAAAGAAATAAATACAACATTGTCTCTGGAAATGCATGAAAGAAATAGGAATAGTAGATAGAACGAGATGCCAAGGCCTGCGGACGCCTGCAAGACTATCTCGGATTGCCTGATGAGCAAGAATCAACAATCCCACTGCGGTCCAAAGTCTACAACACTGGGGTCTGCACAAAAGAGTGCAGAGTGTAGTATCAGCAGAATCGACCCCATGTGTTGGTAAGTGCCTAGAGTAACCTCGGTGAATTAGTGACGAGGCTAGGACCAGACTACCAAATAAACCTGTGCAATTTAACTATATACAGCGGAAAAGAAGTACAGAAAAAAATAGTCATATACAGTCAAGTACGGGAGGGGGAAAACATGATGCGGGAAATTATTGAATAGTAACAGAAGAGCAACAATTAAATATGAGGATCACCACAGTTCAATTGAAAATAGGAAGGGGAAATCATGTCGCGGGGTACAACAAGTATCAACAGGAAACCAACAATTTAGTGTAGAGAAACCGTAACACAGTTATCAATAAAAATTAAGAAATCAAAGACAAGTGCATGGAATCACCCTTCGTGCTTTTACTCTCTCTCACCAAAATAATACACGGCATCACCCTTCGTGCTTTAACACTCTCTCACAAAAATGATACACGGCATCACCCTTCGTGCTTTACGCTCTTCCTCACCCAAACAACAATCACAAGGCAAATAGGGTAAGGGAATCTATAATCTCGAAATAATATCAAGTAACAACAGAAAATCAGTAAATATAAAGGACAACATAACTCAATTATCATCAAGAATCAGGGAAATCAAGAACAAGTGCATGGCATCACCCTTCGTGCTTTTACTTTTGCCCTCACTTTAAGAATCAATACAATAGGCATGGAATGGTACATTATGCTGCACGGCATCACCTTTCGTGCTTTACACTCTTTCCTCACCATGAAATCCATATAATAGGCATGGAATGGTACATCGTGCGGCACGACATCACCCTTCGTGCTTTACACTCTTTCCTTACAAAACAAACAATGCACGACATCACCCTTCGTGCTTTAACTCTCTTCCTCACCCAAACAACAATCAAAAACAATAGGGCAAGGAAACAAAGGAAATTGTAATAATAATCCCGGCAAGGGAGCAACAAGTCAACAATTAAATCCCGGCAAGGGAACAACATCAATAACATCAACATCCCGACAAGGGAGATAACAAATAAATCAACAATAGTCCGACAAGGGTGACAACATAATGATCTCTTCTGTTTCTCATTTTTTACTTCACGATTCACTTCACAACTCGAGCCAATGCTCAAGAGGTTCAATTATCACTTATACCTTCACAACTCATTTCACAACTCGAGCCAATGCTCTAAAAGTTCAATTGTCACTTATACTTTCACAATTTGTTATACAACTTGAGCCAACGCTCCTCAATGTTCATAGGTTACAATTATTTCCACAAACTTTATACAACAAATAGAAACCATCATCAAGGCATGAAAGATACAACGAAGTCATGATAATCACAATATAAAGACTCACGGGCATGCTAGACACCAACGTATAGATACTCGTCACCATGCCTATACATCATACTCAACAATTACCACATAGCAAATAGGACTCGACTCCTAATCCCTTAAGCTAAGGTTAGACCAAATACTTACCTTGATGCCACGAACACAATTAACGATTCAACTATAGCTTTACCCCTTGATTCCACCACCAATTCGCTCATATCTAGTCACAAGTTACTTAATTACATCAATAAATGCTAAATGAATCAATTTAAATGCATGAAAATGAATTTTCCAAAGTTTTTCCCAAAAAGTCAAAAATCGCCCCCGGGACCGCATGCTCAAAACCCGAGGTTCGAACCAAAATCCGACTACCCATTCACCTATGAACTCAAATATATAATTTGTTTTGAAATCGAACCTCAAATCGAGGTCCAAATCCTCTTTCTTTGAAAAGCCTAGGTTCTACCCAAAACACCCAATTTCCCCCATGAAAATCATTGATTTTAAGTTGAAATCATGTTTAAAGATGTTAATGATTGAAGAAAACTAGTTTAAAATGACTTACAATTGATTTGGAGAAGAAGAAGCCTTTGAAAAATCGCTCTAGTGTGTTTATGTTTTGAGAGGATATGAAAAATGGGTTTAAAATCGTCTAAGTATAAAAGTTGAAGGTCTCGATTATGGGAATTGCGAACAGGGGTTCGCAATTGCAAACCCCGACCTCTACTAGCTTAGAATTGCGAAGGGAAGTTAGGAAATGCGAACTGGGAATTGCAAAGGGAGGTTGGGAAATGTGAACTGGGAATTGCGAAGGGAGGTTGGGAAATGCAAACTATTAATTGCGAAGAGAAGTTGGAAAAAGCAAACTGGGAATTGCAAAGGGAAATTGGGAAATGAGAAATGGGAATTGCGAAGGGAGGTTGGGAAATTCAAAGCCTGCAGGCCTGCAATTCCTTAAGTCCAAAATTTCACCCTGTGGCCTATTCAAAACTCACCCGAGCCCTCGGGGCTCCAAACCACACATGCGCACCACCCTAAAAATATCATACGGACTCGCGCGTGCATTCAAATCACTAAAATAACATCAACAACTATGAATTAAACCTCAAAATCAATGAAATTTTCCTTAAACTTCTTTAAACGTCAAGTTTTGCATTTAAGGTGTGAATCACGTCAAATGGATTTCGTTTCTTACCAAATTTCACATAATTATCTTAAATAACATATAAGACCTGTACCAGGCGCCGGAACCAAAATACGGGCCCGATACCAACATTTTCTAATCAAAATTCATTTCCAAATCCTTTAAACAATTTCAAAAAACAATTTTCTTTAAAAATTTATTTCTCGGGCTTGAGACCTCAGAAATCGATTCCGGGCATATGCCCAAGTCCCATATTTTCCTACAGACCCTCCGGGAATGTCAAATCACGGGTCCGGGTCCGTTTATCTAAAATATTGACCGAAGTCAAATTAATTCATTTTATAGTCAAAATTTGTCATTTTTCACAGATTTTCACATTTAGGCTTTCCGGCTAAGTGCCCGGAATGCGCATGCAAATCAAGGTGATGCTAAAAGAGGTTTTTAAGGCCTCCGAACACAGAATTTAATTTTAAAACAAGTGATGACCTTTTGGGTCATCACATTCTCCACCTTTAAAATAACTATTCATCCTCTAACGGACAGAAGAAGGAAGTACCTGAGTCGGGGAAAAGATGGGGATACCGGCTCTGTATATCGGACTCAGACTCCCTGGACGATGCCTCAGCAGGCTGACCTCTTCACCGAACACAAACAGAAGGAAAACTCTTCGATCTCAACTAACGAACCTGCCGGTCGAGAATAGCTATCGGCTCCTCATCATAAGACAAGTGCTTTTCCAACTGGACAGTGCTGAAATCTAATACGTGGGATGGATAGTCGTGATATTTCCGAAGCATGGACACATGAAACACTATATGCACGGCTGACAAGCTCGGTGGCAATACAAGTCTATAAGCCACCTCTCCTAATCGATCAAGGATCTCAAACGGGCCAATGAACCTAGGGCTAAGCTTGACCTTCTTCCCAAATCTTATCACGCCCTTCATAGACGACACTTAAAGAAATACCCCCTCACTAACCATGAATGCCAAATCACGAACCTTGCGATCGACATAACTCTTTTGCCTGGACTGAGCTGTACGAAGCCTATCCTAAATGATCCTGACCTTGTCCAAGGCATCCTGAACCAGATCCGTATCCAACAATCGAGCGTCTCCTGGCTCAAACCATCCAATCAGAGACCGACGCTGCCTACCATACAAAGCCTCATAAGGAGCCATCTGAATACTCGACTGGTAGTTATTGTTGTAGGAAAACTCTGCTAAAGGCAAAAACTGATCCCACGAGCCTCCAAAGTCAATGACACAAGCTCAGAGCATATCCTCCAGAATCTGAATAGTTCGCTCGGACTGCTCACCCGTCTGAGGATGAAACGCTATGCTTAACTCAACCCGTGTGCCCAACTCTCGCTGAACTGCTCTCCAAAAATGTGAGGTAAACTGTGTATCTCGGTCCGAAATGATAGAAACGGGCACACCATGAAGGCGAACACTCTTCTGAATATAGATCTCACCTAACCTCTCGGAAGAATAGGAGACTGCCATAAGAATGAAATGCCTAACTTGGTCAGCCTATCAACAATGACCCATACTGCGTCGAACTTCCTCCGAGTGTGCGGGAGTCCAACAACGAAATCCATAGTGATCCGCTCCCACTTCTATTCAGGAAGCTCAATCCTCTAAAACAATCCACCAGGCCTCTGATTCTCTTACTTAACCTGCTGACCATTCAAACACCGAGCCACATACACAACGATATCCTTCTCCATTCTCCTCCACCAATAATGCTACCGCAAATCCTGATACATCTTTGCGGCCCCCGGATGAATAGAGTACCGGGAACTATGGGCCTCCTCTAAAATCAACTCTCAAAGCCCATCCACATTAGGCACTCAAACTCAACCCTACAATCTCAAAACTCCATCATCACCCAAGGAAACCTCCTTGGCACCTCCGTGCTGCACCGTGTCTCTCAGGACACACAAATGGGGATCATCATACTGCCGATCTCGGATACACTCCAATAAAGAAGACGAGTGAACGTGCAAGCTAATACATGACTGGGCTCAGAAACATCCAACCTCACGAATTGATTGGCCAAAGCCTGAATATCCAAAGCAAGCGGTCTCTCACTAACCGGAATATAAGCAAAACTACTCATACTGGCTGACTTTCTACTCAAAACATCGGCCACCGCATTGGTCTTTCCCGGATGATATAGGATAGTGATATCATAGTCTTTTAACAACTCCAACCACCTCCTCTGCCTCAAATTCAACTCATTTTGCTTGAACAAATACTGAAGACTCTTGTGATCCATGAGCATCTCACATGCTACGCCATATAGATAATGCCCCCAAATCTTCAACGCGTGAACAATGCTGCCAACTCCAAATCATGAACCGGATAATTCTTCTCATAAATCTTCAAATGCTGTGAAGCATAGGCAATAACCTTGCCATCCTGCATCAACACTGCACCAAGTCCAATAGGAGATGTATCACAATAAACTGTATAAGGCCCTGAATCTGTGGGCAAAACCAACACCAGTTCCGTAGTCAGGGATGTCTTGAGCTTCTGGAAGCTCGCCTCACACTCATCCAACCATCTGAACTGAGCACCCTTATGGGTCAACCTAGTTATCGGGGCTCCCTGTCTGGCCTCCGCCTCTAGGACGGCCCCTACCAACCTGCCCTCCACCTCTAGGTGGCTGGGCAGCTGGTGCTGGAATCACGGGCTGTTGACCCTACTGTACTGTCTTACCTTGAAGCCTGGGGCAAGTCCTCTTCAGGTGACCCGAATCTCCACACTCATAGCACGCTCTAGGCACCATAGCCTGCTGCCCCGGAGTTTGAGTCTGCTGACCCAAATACCCATTGGAAGAACCCTGGATAGCTGGCGGATGATAGGAACTCTCCAGCACGGCGCTGAACAGAGTACTAGAAGAATCCTGATACCCAGAATACCCATTGGAGGAACCCTGAGTAGCTGCTGGGCGGTAAGAACCCTCCGACATCGCACTGAAATAAGGCCTCGCTGGGGCACCTCGGGGAGGGGGTGGTGGTGCTGAGTGTGAGGGCCTGCTGGGCTGACCCCTCCCGAAGTGACCTCTTTCCCTATCTGGGGCACCTATGAACTCTCCTGAAAACCTAGCATCCTCATGTCTCTCACCCCCAAAGATCGAAGAATAAAGCCTGGTCCATCTGTCGTATAACTTCTGTGGATCACCATCCACAGCTGGCCTGGGCTGGGGTGCCACTATAGCAACTAGTTGAGCCCCATCTGCGGGTAGTACACCCGGAGTCTGATATACTACAGCTGCATGACCTGGAGCCTGAGCAGTAGGGGTCTGGGATCCCCCTCCTGCCTATGAAGCAGCTGGGTCCGCTAGAAATAAACCAGTCTGAGTCATAGTGTCTGTGAACCGTATCATGCGGCCTATGACCTCCTGAAATCCCAATGCTCTCATGAAATTTGCCGGGGTAGGCTCAGTCGCGGGCACCTCGCCCTGCTCCTCAATAATAGGATCCCCACAGGATCTGCTGGTGGTGCTACTGGAACGGCTCTGGGATGCCCTCATCCCCTACCACGGGCCGATTCCCTCCCCTGGCTTCTACCTCGGCCCCTAGCAACAGGAGGAGGAACTCCTCCCAGGTCCGGAACATTGGCGGCACGAGTCCTCACCATATGTGAGAGAGTAGAAAAGGGAAATTTAGTACACTAACCACTGCACGATAGGAAATGAATAAAGAGTAGTCTTCCTAATACCCTATAGCCTCTCGAAGATAAATACAGACGTCTCCATACCGATCTATAAGTCTCTATTTGGTTTGCCCATAACTTGTGAGACCTACGTGAACTTAGTGCTCTGATACTATGTTGTCACAACCCATTTCCATAATAGGTCATGAAGGCGCCCAACACCATTGTCGGGCAAGCTAAGTGCGGAAAACATTACTAAATTCTTATGTTGCTTTTAATCAGAAATAAGTGAAATAGATACTTAATTTGGAATTAAGCCAGAAGAGCGAAATACCATAAATAACATAATTATACAACCCAAAAATAAATGTCCACTAAAGTGTGTGCCAGAACCTAGTGTCATAAGCTACGGGCAGCTAGTAAAATATACACCCAAAAGAATATCATACTATCCTACTGTCTGAATCAGGATAGACAGAAAAAATAAAAGTACAAAGGAAAGACTTCTTCAGTTGCGGGTCGACATGAAGGACAGACAGCTCATCGTAAAAGTCCCAAGTCCGCTCACGGGTGCGCACCAGAATGATAACCAGATCCACCTGCCTCAGGTCCTTTACAATTAAGTACAGAAGTGTAGCATGAGTACATAAACAATATGTATACAGTAAGTATCCCGTCTAATCTCAAAGAAATAGAGACGAGAGGTCGACTCGATACTTACTAAGGTCATGAAAAAATTAGGAGAATTTATAATAAGCAGAAATAACTCAAATCGTAAGGATTAGTAAGTATGAAACAACAATTCTTCCTTTAGATTTTCATCATGAGCGTCCATTTATATATTTAAACAATTGTGAAGTTTAACCCACAATAGAATGACAAATAAATCATGCGCAGATAATTACCGAGAAACGTACGGCCCGATCCAACATAAAAGTAAATTGTGCACTGCCGAGTGTCGAATGGTTCAAACCATAGATGCATCTATTACCCCGCTCGTGAATCACCGGTGCAACGGATCAAACAGAAATAAGCTCATTGACAAGTAACAACAACAATTAATATATACATGAGGAGTAACCATACATAGAAATGCCAATTTTTCTCTCTTAAAAGACCAAACAGGATAAGGGTCATTCTCTAGTCTCATTCTTCTTAATCAAAAGAGTTCATACGAATCCAAATTAATCAAACTGTACTAGAATATCACGTAAGGCATGCTTATGGGTCCTAAACTACCCGGACATAGCATAATAGTTGCTACGCACGGACTCTCGTCACCTAGTGCGTACGTAGCCCCCGATTACAATGACAATTAATTCAATTATTATGCCTATGGGAACATTTTCCTCTTGCAAGGTTGGAAAGGAGACTCACCTCGCTCCAAAGTGCACTTCCAATATCAAGAACAAGCCCAAACCCTCAATTCGGAGCCGAACGATCACAAACTAGTTAAATAAAGTAAGAACTAGTCAATAAAGGCTTACAAGGTCGAATTCTAACTATTTAAGTAATTTTTCAACCTTTTCCACAAGTTTCTTAAATTCCGACCCGGGGCCCACGTGCCCGGATTCCGATATTTTTTGAAGAAAGTTGTTCTCTATAACCTAAGGATCAATAATATACGAATTCTAGTTTATTTCATAACAAATTTCGTGGTTAAATCTTGATTTTACTTAAACCCTAGGTCTAGCTCTAACCCCTTTGATTTCACCTAATTTTTAGTGTTTAATCAACTTAATATACATGTATTTAAACTAATAATGAATGGAATTAACTTACCTTGAAGTGCTATGTTGAAATCCTCTCTTTGGAAGCCCCCAAATCCCCTAAGTGTGGAGTAGAAATGAAATAAATGGCCTTTGAGCTCGAAATAAATGAACTCACTGCCCAGCGACTTCCGCTTCTGCGATCCTTCACCTGCGAAAGGAGGACCGCATCTGCAGAACTGGGCAAAAATGGCTGGATCGCTTCTGCGGTCGGAGATCCGCTTCTGCGGAGCCGCTTCTGTGGCTTGAGGTCCACTTCTGCGGCTTTCGAGCTGCTCCTATGGTTTCTCCTGGCCTGGCCATTAGCCGCTTCTGTAATGGGCTGACCGCATCTATGGTCCCGCTTCTGCGGTCCTAGAACCGCAGATGCGGTTATGATAGAAGCAGCAGACCTTCAGTTATTCTTCAACTTTCCTACTTCACTCGAACCTTGCACGTTTGACGCTCGGGGACCCCGAGCCCCGCTTGAATATATCGATAAGTCTGAAATCACAAGGCGGACCTACTCGAACCCTCGAAACACTCAAAACAAAGCTAAATATTGGAATCATCCCCCTAAAACCAAATGAATCAAACTATTGAACTTCAAGTTCTTAATTCTTTTCTAACAGGCCAAAACGCCCTTAAACTACTCGGATTGATACCAAATTTTACGGGCAAGCCTTAGCTGATATTTCAGACCTGTGCTAAGCTTCGGAACCAAAATTCGAGCTAGGTACCTAGGAAATCAGTGATTTCTTAGTTTCTTTAATTCTTTAAAACTTCAATTTAACAATTTCCAATAAAAATTCATTACTCGGGCTAGGGAACTCAGAATTCGATTCGAGGTATACGCCCAGGTCCCGTATTTTTTCACGGACCCTCCTGGACCGTCAAATCCCGAATTCGAATCCGTTTTCCCAAAATATTGACTGAAGTCAAACTTGGTTTTTAAGAGAATCTTAAAGAAACAATTAGACATATTTTTACTCAAAACTCTTTTAACTCCCGAACCAACCGTCCCCGCAAGTTATAAATTAGCTAAAGCAAGTGCGGAAAGTCTTATTTAAGGGAACGGGATTCTAAAAGGTAAAACGACTAGTCGGGTCATTACACACATCCCAAAGCAATATATTGTTATTACTAGTTCTCATTATCGCATCACTCTGTTAGCATTTTTGACTCGAGGGTGACTAACCTTCAAGGCCAAGATTGTTCAATTTGTGTGGTTTGCATTTACATTTCTATTATTAATTTCAATATTAATCTGATTTCTCAATTTGTATCAAGTTAGATCACGTATAAATTTAATTATTATCCGATTTTGAGGGTAAACATATGGTTCGTGATTTGGGACCCGTGATTTGTGATTACAAGGTTTGGTACCTCATGAAAATTCTTGAATAAATCTTGTGTGAAAGTGGTTGTTCTTATTGAGTTGTTACTTGTTTTACTTTTACTTGGTTTCACCAGACTTAAGCTGTGTTCAACTTATTCTACGGCGTTATTACATGTTTGTTCCCTGTTGTAAATTGTTGTGTCTAGTTTTCTAGTGTGAGTATTATTTTGTTATTTTTACCATGCTTTGATTTATATTGATGTTGTTGCCTATTAGTTTCATATTCATACTTGTATATGTTATTAAGTCTAGTAGGTATTTTGACTGTACCTCATCACTGCTCCACCAAGGTAAATTTTGATACTTAATGGGTACCGCTGTGGTATACCCATGCTATGCTTTCTGCATATTTTTGTGCAGATCCAAGTACTTTGGAGTTTGTTGATCATTACCTAGCTGATTGGGCATTTGCTGTAGAGACTCATGGTATACCTACTGTCGTGTTCGCAGGCCTTGGAGTCACCCTCTGAAATTTTACTTGTACTGTTTATTTCTATTCCGGAACAGTTGTACTTAGAGATTTTCTGGTAAACTCAGTAGAGCTTATTACTTGTACTACCAATTTTGGGATGTTATGTATCTACCTTGGATTATTGGCGTATTATAGAAATTTATGTTTCATGCTTAATAATTAATTGGTAAAATCTGTTATTTAATTAGTAAGTGTTAGGCTTACCTAGTCTTAGAGACTAGGTGCCATCACGATATCGAACGGAGGGAAATTGGGATCGTGATACAAAATGAAGTAGTGGAGGCCAAAAGTATCTTTTTGTAAAAAAAAAAAAAATCATTTAAAAAAAAAATTGAGGTACCAAGAAGGAGAAGTGTTTTTAAGCAGCAGCATAAGCAATTTTTTTTTCTTTGGAAGAAGCTAAAAATTTTAGCTTCTACCAACAAGTAGAAACAAAGTAGAAAATAAATTTTCTTGAAGACAAAAATATTCATACTATAAATTATATTTTCTAAATTATTTCTCGTTAATTTATTATTTTCCTTTTCTATTTCTACTATCCCTTTCTTCTCTTTTTTATTTTCACCATATTTTTGTTTTCTTCTTCTATTCTGCTTTAAAATATTCTTTCTACTATAAAAATATCTCTTTTTTTTTCTTCTACTATTTTTTATCTTCGGCCCTTATTGCTCTTTGAAATAATAAGGCTAATCACCAGATTTAAGCACTTTCTCCACAAGGTATAATTTTTTTTCTTTTGTAATATAATAATTTTATGCGATTTGCAATTTTTATCTTTATTTATATTTGTTTGGTGTGCATGCATATATTACAGCTGATAAAATACAATGCTATATAATTATTGTATTTTCAAGATTACATTGTGCTTTTCACGCTTCTTACTTGTAAATATATATCTCCCTACCAATGTTATTACTTTGGTACAACTATATTTTATATTGATTGAACTTTTAATATTATAATTTACTTAATATTTTATAACTTAATAAAAGTAAAAATCAATTAAGTTCTTTTATGATAATATTTAAAGTCAATTCTATCTTTTAATAAAATACTATTTATAAATTAAACCTTTACTGATTTTGTATTGTGATATTCAAAAGTACTTTTTTACAAAATATTTTCAATAAAAATATGTTTAAAATAAGTAGTTTTTGGGCCAAACGGGCTCTTAAGGGACATAGATTATTATCTACATTTGTCATATGGGTACTTTTGTATTTACACAACGGAAAAAGGGTTTAAAATATCCCTAAACTATTGGAAAAAGTTTAAAAATATCCTTCGTTTACCTATTGGGCTAAAAATATCCTTCTATCCACCTTTTTGGTTCACTTATGTCCTTTGACTGTTAGGTCAATATTGAATTAAAAAAAAATTTCACGTGGTAACTTTTTATTGGTCGAAATTAAAACCTACCCTATTAGAAAGACTAACTCATATCTAACCATTTTTTTGACTAACCCGCCCCAAACATTGATCTGAACCGAATAAAAAGCTCAACTAAAAAAAGACGTGCCACTTTCATCTAACTCTGGGTTATCTATACCCCTACTGTCATATTTTGGAACAAAAATACTCTTATTTTGGATGGATTGCCACGTGGCAGCACCAGATTAAAATGACTCATTTCTTTTTTTTTACCCGACCCTTTCTAAAAAAAACCCACAACCTAACCCCTATTTTCATTTTTTTTTAATTTTTGTTTTTAAAAAGCAAAAATATCTTTTCAATTTTTACAAAACAAAATTCAGTTTTTACAAATTTATTTTTCCAGTTTTAACAAAAAAAAATGCTTTAAAAATGAAAAAAAATATTTTTAAAAAACGAAAATATTTTGTTGAAAGTATTTTTTTCAGTTTTAAAAAAGCAAAAATATTTTGTTAAAAATAAATTTTTTTCCAGTTTTTTACAAAAAAAAATGCTTTAAAAACTGGAAAAACAATTTTTGTAAAAATTGAAAAAAAATAAAAGAGGACTTTATTAAATTAATGGACTACTGGTGCATTAGTTTTAGAAAAACCAAAATATTTTCATTTTTATTATGAAATAATAAAAGAAGAAGAAGAGTATTGCAGAGAAAAGTAGGGAGAGGAATTCTTATTGCTTTTTGGGATGAATTGTAATGGAATAGAACCCTCTATTTATAGAGAGAGTTTGATTTAGCCACCAAGTAATAAACCCTAGAATCTCTCTAAATATGGACATTCACCATAAATAGAATTCTATTTATAACACTCCCCCTTGAAGGTCTATTCTACAGATAATGTGCCTCGTTAAAACCTTAACTAAAAGAAAACCCAATGGAAAAAAAATTCTAGAAAGGAAAAAGAGTACACATATCTAATAATGCGCCTTTTGGTTGCCTCGTTAAAAACCTTGCAAGGAAAACACAGTGGAATAAAACCTTGTAAGGGAAAAAGAGTTCAACGCGCATTAACTCCCCCTGATGAGAGCATCAATTCACATCCTTGAGCCTTCGCATCCCAATCTTGTACACTAGCTTTTTGAAGATTGACGTTGGTAGAGATTTTGTGAACAAATCAGTCATATTATCACTTGAACGAATCTGTTGCACATTGATATCACCATTCTTTTGAAGATCATGTGTGAAAAATAATTTTGGTGAAATGTGCTTTGTCATATCTCCTTTTATGAATCCTCCCTTCAATTGGCTATGCATGTTGCATTGTTTTCATACAAAATTGTAGGTAGTTTGTCATTTTTCAAACCACATTTGTCTCGAATAAGATGAATTATAGACCTTAACCACACACACTCTCGACTTGCTTCATGAATAGCAATTATCTCAGCATGATTAGATGAAGTAGCCACAATTGATTGCTTAGTCAATTGCAAAGATATGGCAGTGCCTCCACAAGTAAACACATAACCTATTTGAGATCGAGCTTTGTGTGGGTCAGATGAATACCCAGCATCAGCATAACCAACAAGATCGGGACTGCAATTATTGCCATAAAATAAGCCCATAACGGTAGTCCCTTTTAGATACCACAATATGTGTTTGATTCCATTCCAATGTCTCCTTGTGGGAGCAGAGCTATAACTTGCTAAGATATTAACTGAAAATTTATGTCAGGCCTTATAGTATTGGCAAGATACATTAGTGCACCAATTGCACTAAGATATGGTACTTCAGGACCAAGTAGCTCTTCATTCTCTTCTTGAGGTCGGAATGGATCCTTATTCACATCAAGTGATCGAACAACCATCGGAGTACTTAATGGATGTGCTCCATCCATGTAAAACCGTTTCAATACCTTTTCTATGTAGGCAGATTGATGAACAAAAATTCCGTTTGCCAAATGTTCAATTTGCAAACCAAGACATAATTTTGTCTTTCCGAGATCTTTCATCTCGAATTCCTTCTTTAAATAATCAATTGCCTTTTGGAGTTCTACAGGAGTTCCAATAAGGTTTATGTCATCAACATATACAGCAAGTACAACAAATTCCAATGTTGTTTTATTTATAAAAACACATGGGCAAATGGCATCATTTATATAGCCTTCCTTTAATAAATACACACTAAGACAATTATACCACATTCGTCCTGATTGCTTTAGATCATACAAAGATTTTTCAATTTGATTGAAAACATTTTCCGGGACTTTGAATTATGTGCGTTTGACATTTTAAATCCATCAGGAATTTTCATGTATATCTCATTATCAAGTGAGCCATAAAGGTAGGCGGTAACCACATCCATTAAATGCATGTCATGCTTTTTCATGGACAACAAAACTAATGAGATAACGAAAAGTTATAGCATCCATAACGGGTGAATATGTCTCTTCATAATCGACACCAAGCCTTTGTGAAAATCTTTGTGCAACAAGGTGTGCCTTATCTTTGTGCCTAGTCTTTCTCATTTCTCTTTCGCACAAAGACCTATTTATAGCAAACAAGCTTAAAACCATTAGGTGTTTGGACTACATGCCCAAAAATTTCACGTTTTGCAAGTGAATTCAACTCTGATTGGATTGCTTCTTGCCATTTTGGCCAATCAAGTCTTTGTCGACATTCTCCAACAGATTGAGGTTCAAGATCCTCACTTTCTTGCATAATGCTTGATACAACATTATATGCAAAGACATAATCCACCACTATATCCACTTGTAACGACCCGATCGATCGTTTTGAGCTTTTGCACTTTGATCGCTAGTTCTCGGTCATGACTTGCCCCGTGTTATGTATTATGACTAATGTAGATTGTTGGTTTTGGCTTTCAGGAAAAATTTGGAATGAACTTGAAAGAACAGTTTCAGTTGAAAGCTTGGAATTTGAAAGGTTTGACCAAGAGTTGACTTATTGGTATACGAGATCGGATCGGAGTTTTTATGATTTGGTTAGCTTCTCTGGGTGAATTATGACTTAGGAGCGTGATCGGAATTGGTTTTGGAGGTCCGGTATAGAATTAGGCTTGAATTGGCGAAGTTAGTATTTTGGCGAATTCCGGTTGATAGGTGAGATTTTGATCCAAGGGTCGGAATGGAATTCAGAGTGTTGCAGTAGCTTCGTTATATGATTTGAGATGTGTGTGTAAAATTTCAGGTCATTCAGAGGTGTTTTGGTTGGGTTTTTTATCAAATGCGTGTTTCGGAAGTTTTTGAAGAACTTAGGCTTGAATTCTGTGAGAATTTGATGATTTTGGTGTTAGTTGAGGTGTTTTGATGATTGGAGAAAGTTTGGGTAATGTCTTAGGATGGGTTGGCACTTTTCGTTGAGGTCCCGAGGGCCTCGGGGTGATTTCGAATGGTCATCGAGATGAATTTTGGACTTATGAGATTTGCTGGTTTTCTGGTACCTGGTATTTCCGCATCTGCAGAAAAGGGGCCGCAGATGCGGTTCTGCAAATGCGATGTATGGGTCGTAGGTGCGAAAGTTGGCCAATTGAAGAATATCCGCAGAAGCAGATTATTTTCGCGGGTGCGGTATGCGCAGGTGCGGACATATGATCGCAGAAGCAGTCCGCACGTTTTAGAGGAGTTCCGCAGGAGCGGATGAGTGACCGCATAAGCGGGGTCCGCAGAAGCGGGACTCGACCGCAGAAGCAGTCCAGGGCATTTTAGTTAATTCCGTAGAAGCAGCCACCGCAGAAGCGGTAAGGGAATCGCAGAAGCGGAAATGAGGTCTGGGCAGAATGGGTTATAATGATATTCATCCGCGAGCCTAAGTTATTTTCCTCCATTGTTGAACATCTTGAGAGCTTTTGGGAGCAATTGAAGAGGGTTTCAACTGGGATTGACTGGAGGTAAGTTTTATGAGTTAAAAACATGATTATTATGTGAAATTAACCTAGAAATTCATGGAAATTAAGCCTAAATTGATGAACTAGGGCTCGAGTTTTTGATATTTCAAATTGGAATTTGATGGGTCATTTGAGCTCGGATTTGAGAGTGCTTGGTATGTATGAACTCGTGAGAACATGAGGAATCCATTGATGTTAAATTTTCTGATTTTCGAGAAGTGGACCCGGGGCTCGGGTTGTGCTAATTTCGAGATTTTGCTATTTTTCGTTTTGTTTTCGATTGGGTATTGTCCCATTGGCATATTGTGATATATTCGCTCTGATGTTGGATAGATTCGACGCGCGTGGAGTCCGGTTTGAGGGGCAAAGGCGTCGCGAGCTAGAGATTTTGCCGGTTCGAGGTGAGTAATGACTGTAAATGACATCCTGAGGGTTTGAAACCCCGGATCGCACATCGTAGTTCTATATTAAGGTGACTTGCACACCGGATAGTGGGCATGGGGTCGAGCACCATTGGGGATTGTGACTTGGTCCGTCCCGATTGATGAATTTACTGTATATTTGACTGAAATTTACTTATTATCATCGTGATTGGGCTGATTGCCATATTTGGGCTTCGTGCCAAGGTGAACCAAGACATGAAGAAGTGCAATGCAAAAGAATGCCTTCTTTCTGGAGGCCTCAGATAGTGGAAGATGAACAATCGCTAAGGAATAGCTCTATTTGAATTCTTCGGGGATTATTATCACTGTTTTGACTTATTACTTGAACTCAGTCATACTGTTTCTCCACTACTTTACAACTCAGCTACTTTTACTTAGATTTGAGTCTTAAATATTATTTTAAATGATAATTTGGGCTGAGCACTACTGGTTTACTAATGGCCGAGGGGCTTGTGATGATATTCTGACTGAGTGTGGTCGAGGGCCAGATGTGAGGATACACTGAGTGTGGCCGAGGGCAAGATGTGAGGATACACTGAGTAATATGAGGTTGAGGGCCTGGATGTGAGGGTTTATATTATGGATCGGGCTGCACGCCGCAACGATACTTATATGGATTGGGTTGCACACCGCAGTAGTGTATATATATATATTGGATCGGACTGCATGCCGCAGTGATATAACGCTTGGGCTGTAGGAGCCCCTCCAGAGTCTGCACCCCCACAGTAAGCGCGAGTACTCATATGGATCGGGCTGCACGCCCCAGCAAGATATGGATTGGGCTGCTCGCCACAGCGATATGTGGATCGGGCTGCACGCCGCAGCGGTTACTATATGATACTGTTTGAGAGTGATCTGAGAGAGAGAGCCCGAGGGGCTGAGAGTATTCTGAAGGTGAGCCCGAGGGGCTGGTACTACTTTGAGATATTGCCTGAGGGGCGAGCTTTTATGTGCTCATTTTGCATACTTACTTGTCTTTTACTTGTTATACTATGATAGTTGTGCCCGAGGGATGGAATTTTCTGTGCTTATCAGCACTAACTGTTTTGAAATCGTTTTCATAACTGTTGAAATGATTATTTTCAAAAGAGATTTAAACTGAGCCAAGATATTTTTAAAGATTTCACAGTTTTCACTGTTTTCTCATAGAATTGTACCCTGCTTCTATACAGCATGATGGTTTGCTTTACGTTATTTCTTACTGCTCAATTGTTATTTACCTTTATTACTCACTGAGTTGGAGTACTCATTTTACTCCCTACACCTCGTGTGCAGATGCAGGTATTTGTTCACCCGGTAGGGGGTTTTGAGCGGATCAGAGGCTAAGTTAATGGAGATTAGCGAGGTGACTGTCAGCGTTCGCAGCACCGCATGTTCTTCCTTTGTTTTATCAGTCCTATTTGTATATTCCAGACTTGTAGTGGTAGTTATATTCTAATAGTTGCTCGTGACTTGTGACACCCCGATTAGGGCTGTGTTGGGTTGTAATTTCGTTAATTAATATCATTAAATCATATTTGAAATGTTATTGAACTATTTAACTGCTTAAAAGTGGTGTTCTAAAATGGTCTAGCTAGCCTCATCTTCACGAGAGGCGCCATCACGATCGGAGCGGGGTTTGGGTCGTGACACCACTCGATTCAAATTTGTCTCAAGATCGATTGGATTTATTGATAGTTCCTTATTTTCTTGAGCCTCGAGCTTAGTGGATTCCTCATGAATCTCAGAATTTATTAAATCGTGGATTTCGTCATGAGATTCTTTTGTAGTGTCATTTTGTTCATTTGTTTTCCTTTTTCTTGGATTTCGATCTTTGGGACCTAATGGTCTGCCACATTTTCAGGTGTGCTTTTGACTCATTAGCTATGACACTAGAAGATTGTCCAATAGGGACATCAATATGGATTGGAACATTATCTGCAAGGATATGTGATTTTATTATCCTTTTCAAATCCGTAAACACGTCAGGCATTTGATTTGTTATTCTCTGCAAATGGATAATCTTTTGCACCTCTTTTTCACAAATAGAGGCACGTGGATCAAGATGAGATAATGATGGATTTTTCCACAAAATTTTCCGTTTGGTTTCACCAACTTCTCCCCCTAATTTTGGGAAAAGTGTCTTATCGAATCGACAGTCTGCAAATCATGCAGTAAACAAATCCCCCATTAATGTTTCGAGGTAGCAAATAATGGAGGGTAATTCAAACCCAATATATATTCCTAACCTTCTTTCCGGATCCATTTTGGTGCGATATGGTGGTGCTACAGGCACATATCCAAAAATGCTTAAATAGGATATATTAGGTTCATGACCCAAAACTAATTGCAACGTGGAATATTTATGATAATTTGTTGGTCTGAGACGAACTAGGATTGATGCATGCAAAATGGCGTGCCCCAAATAGAAATGGGCAGCCTCATTTTCATAAGTAACGGTCTTGCTATCGATTGCAGACGTTTAATTAAAGTCTCTGCAAGACCATTTTGAGTGTGAACATGAGCGGCAGGATGTTCTACTTTTATCCCAATTGATAAGCAATAATTAATAAATTCTTGGGAAGAAAACTCAGCAGCATTATCAAGTCTAATAGACTTAATTGGATTATTGGAAATTGTGCCCGTAATCTAATTATTTGTGCCATTAATTTTCCAAACGCGAGGTTGCGAGATGACAATAGGCACACGTGGGACCATCTAGAAGATGCGTCTATTAAGACTATAAAATATCTAAATAACCCACTAGGTGGGTGAATAGGTCCACAAATGTCCCCTTGTATACGTTTCAAAAATGCAGGGGACTCAATTCCAACCTTTGTTGGTAATGGTCTAATAATTAACTTGCCTTGATAACAAGAAGTGCAAGAAAATTCATTATTTAAAAGAATCTTTAAATTCTTTAATGGATGCCCATTTGAATTTTCAATAATTCGTCGCATCATAATTGATCCAGGGTGTCCCAATCGATCATGCCAAAGTACAAAAGTATTGGAATCAGTAACCTTTTGGTTTACAGTAGAATGTGCCTCAATTGCACTAATTCTTGTCCGATACAGGCCACAAGTTAAAGATGGGAATTTCTCAATGTCACACCTCCTTTTTCTAACTACACCCCGTAAAGGGTATAATAAAGGGAGTTTTTCCAATTAAAGGACAATCGAAACGGGATTATTTAATTAAAAATCAGAGTCGCCACTTGGGAGATTTATGGTGTCCCAAGTCACCGGTTTAAATCCCGAATCGAGGAAAAGAATGACTCTGTTTTATAGTCTGCAAACCAGAAATCTGGGTAAGGAATTCTGTTTACCCAGAAGAAGGTGTTAGGCACTCCCGAGTTCCGTGGTTCTAGTACGGTCGCTTTGATAATACTTGGCTTATGAAATTACTCAATTACTAATTTTGGAACCTATGTGCTTTTAATTCTTTCACCGCTTTTAATTAAAAAATTATCTTGAAACATGTTACGCGTACGTATACCCATTTGTTTGGCGCGTCAAAAATCATGTCACGCGAACGTGTCCACAATTAATAATGCTTTATTATTATTAAGACAGTTTGGGCCGAAGTTGCGCAAACGCATACTCCGATTTTATTTTTAGAAGTGTAATTGTATTACGCGGACGTATATGCAACCACACTAATATTTTAAATGGCCTTAAAGGATATTCTATGAAATATTTAGTCATTTTTATCTAATCCATAAGAAGTTGATACAAGGGCCAAATGAGATTTAGTGGTGAATGGCACCCTTAAGCTATGTAGACTAAAAATAATTAAAAGCTCGTAACCCATTTATTATTAAGGAAGGTTTTCTCGAAGTTGCACGAACGCATACTCCAGATTAATTAGGATCATAGTCATGTTACGTGAACGCATACGCAACCACAATCATATTTTAAACGGCCCTAAAGGCTTGCTACGAATATTGATCATTTTTAAACACCTAGATTCAACCTTGTTATTTATTCAAAGCTGCCAAGCCCATTGACAGGCCCAATGCCTATTGAAATCTCCATTCAGAGGCAAAGAAAAATTCCCTTTGTTTTTTAAAAAAAACGTGAGGTAAAATATCCTAACTGGTTAGCTAACACTGTTGTGGTTCCTAAGAAGAACGGTAAGTGGCGAGTCTGTGTAGATTACACAGACCTTAATAAAGCCTGTCCAAAAGATTCTTTTCCTTTACCGCACATAGATCAACTAATTGATGCTACTGCAGGACATGAGCTATTAAGTTTCTTAGATGTGTATTCAGGCTATAATCAAATCAAAATGGATCCAGAGGATGAGGAAAAAACTTCTTTCATAACAAACAAGGGGACTTACTGTTATAAGGTAATGCCCTTTGGTCTTAAGAATGCAGGTGCAACGTATCAGAGGTTGGTTACCCAAATGGTTCAAGAGCATTTAGGTAAGACCATGGAGGTATATATAGATTATATGCTAGTTAAGACTCAGCATTCAGAAGATCATATATCGCATCTTTCTGAAACGTTTAAAATTTTACGAAAATATAATATGGAGTTGAACCCGGAAAAATGTGCATTTGGTGTGGCATCAGGTAAGTTTTTAGATTTTCTTGTTTCTAACCGTGGTATTGAAGTGAATCCTGCACATATTAAGGCCATTGAAGAAATTCCTGATATACTTTCAAACAAGAAAGAAGTTCAAAGACTGACAGGAAGAATCGCAGCTTTGGGGAGATTCATTTCTAAATCATCGGAAAAATGTTTTAAATTCTTCTCGGCCCTTAAGAAGCAGGATCATTTTGAGTGGAATGAGGAGTGTCAACAAGAACTTAGGAATTTGAAAACATACTTATCAAATCCACCTTTGCTAGCAAAACCAAAGGCTGGGGAGTGACTTTTCATCTACCTTGCTATTTCAAAAGTTGTGGTAAGCGTTGTTTTGGTTCGAGAAGAACAAGATAAACAATCCCCTATATATTATGTTAGTAAATCTTTGTTAGATGCAGAGACATGGTATCCTCAATTGGAAAAACTAGCACTTGCTTTAATCATGGCATCTAGGAAGTTAAGACCATATTTTCAATGTCATCCCATTGTTGTAGTGATTGCATACCCCTTACGCAATATATTGCATAAGCATGAATTATCGGGCAGATTGGCTAAATGGGACATAGAGTTAAGTGAATATGAAATCACGTACCTACCTAGAATAGCAATAAAATCCCAAGTATTAGCCGAATTCGTGGCTGATTTTAGCCAAGGGATGCAATTAGAAGCAGAAAAGGAAGTACAGATACTTAATGGGGCTAATCCAGGTATGTGGACTTTATTCACTGATGGCTCATCTAACGTAAAAACGTGAAGGTTTATGAATTATCTTAGTACCACCTATGGGTGAAACTATTAGGCAAGATATTAAATGTCACTCCATAACTAACAATGAAGCGGAGTATGAAGCTATGATTGCAGGTCTAGAATTGGCGCGAGAACTTGGTATAAATCAAATAGTGATCAAAAGTGATTCACAACTCGTGGTTAATCAAATGTTAGGGACTTACACGGCCAGGGAAGCAATGATGCAACAATACTTGGAAAAGGTACGGGAACTAATAAAGCAATTCCAAACTTGGAAGGTCATACAAATACCAAGGGATGAAAATGTTGAAGCAGATGCCTTGGCTAACCTCGCATCCGCAGCAGATGTAGCAAATGATGCAAACGCCTCGGTTATACATTTATTCCACTAAGTTCTCGAACCTGATAAGACCGAGGTAAATTTTAATAATTTAACTTGGGATTGGAGGAACAAAATTGTTGCTTTTTTACAGCATGGTACCATCCCTGATGATAAGAAAAAAGCATATGCGCTACAAAAGAAGGCTGCTCGGTACTATTTAAAGCAAGGTAATTTATATCGGAAAATGTTCGGTGGCCCCTTAGCAAGATGCCTCAGACCTTCGCAAACGGAGTATGTAATGAGAGAAATATATAAGGGACATTGTGGGAATCACGCAAGAGGAAGATCACTGGTGAGAACCTTGATTAGAGCAGGGTACTATTGGCCCAAAATGGAAGAAGAAGTGGAGAGTTTCGTGGCTAAATGTGATAAATGCCAGAGGTACGATAACAATATCACAGAGCAGCAAAATTATTGCATCCAGTCATTGCACCGTGGCCATTTATGAAATGGGGGATGGATATAGTAGGACCGTTACCTCAAGCGAAAGGACAGGTAAAGTTTCTGCTCGTACTTACTGATTATTTCACTAAATGGGTGGAGGCAGGAGCATTTAAACAGGTGCGAGAAAAGGAGGTTAAGGATTTCATTTGGCAAAATATCATTTGCCGATTTGGAGTACCAAAAAAATCATATGTGACAATGGCCCTCAATTTATCGGAGCTCAAGTCACAGAGTTTTTTGACAGTTGGCAAATTAAAAGGATTACATCTACACCATATCATCCAGTGGGAAATGGGCAAGCAGAATCAACAAAGAAAGTCATAATCAACAATTTAAAGAAACGATTATAGGAGTCAAAGGGTAACTGACCTAAAGTGTTACCCAGAGTTTTATGGGCATATCGCACAACATAAAAACGAGCACAGGAGAAACACCCTTCTCTTTGGTTTATGGAGTTGAGGCATTAATCCTAGTTGAAATAGGAGAACCAAGCACAAGATTCTCACAAGCAACACAAAAGTCTAATGATGAAGAGATGCGGGTCAATTTGCATTTATTGGAAGGCAGGATAGAAGCCGCGTTAATAAGAATGGCAGCACAAAAACAAGTGATCGAACGATATTACAACAGGAAAGATCGCCTGAGATACTTCAAAATTGGGGACTTCGTGTTTAAAAAGGGTTTTCAATCTACAAAGGCAGACAACACAGGTAAATTAAGCCCGACCTGGGAAGGACCCTACATATTTCGTGATATTGCAGGAAAACGAGCATATGAATTGGAAATAATGGATGGGAAAGTGCTTCCTTCACATTGGAATGTTGTTCATTTGAAGAGATACTACTTCTAAGGAAAAACCCACGGTCAGGTATCACCATGTTAAATTTTATTTTTTGAATTGTTAAAATTTTACTAACAATTTTAGATGATAGCAAAACGCTAACCCGTACTAAATGATGAGTCACGACCTGTAAGGCAAAATGGAATAAGCTAAAATTCCTGGCCCAGGGTTACAATTATTCTGATAGAAATATAAACGGGTTAAGCATTCTTCATCTATAATTGCATCTTCGAGTCCCGTATGTAGTTCCTTTTCAGGAAAATGACCGAGTGAAAGAGACTATCAAGTGCTAGAGGCTTCATACTTCAACACTCAAACACTTGGGGGGCTACATAGTATACACAGTCACGTGTATAAAAAGGCAAAGAAGATTGAGGAAAAATCAAGCCAAGAAGAGTCAAGTGCGAAGTGAAAGTTACGAAGTCATGGCATCCATCATAGTATTCTTTCCCATGAGAACAGTGGAGTCATCTCTCAAACCCTTCCTAATGTTTTGGAGCTAAGGGAATCCAATACATCTCAAAACGGTTAGGGTAAAGACTAT
>MU776254.1:13611-24740 GCA_026770625.1 Nicotiana glauca | reverse complement strand
TATAAAACCCTTCTGTCCGCCCAGACATTTCCTCTATGCGATCGCATCAACTCACCTGCGATCGCATTGAACAACCTTTCCAGGCCTCCAAAATGGCCTATGCGATCACAACCCTGCTACGCGATCGCATTGCTTCAGAAACCAACACTACGCGATCGCATAACAATCACCACGATCGCACTGCACAAATGCCCCCCTCAGGAACCGAGGTCCATTACAACTACGCGATCGTATAGGACCTCTTGCGATCGCAGAGAACAACTTTCGCCACCTATGCGATCGCATGCCCTTGACCGCGATCGCACTGAACAATCAGCACAGCCTCCCCAAACCTTCTATGCGATCGCAACATCACTCCTGCGATCGCATTGAACAAAGTCTGCAACATTTATGACAGCAAAAACTGATCTCCTTTCAAGCCAAAAACGTTCCGTTTGAACCTCCGAAATCACCCCGAGGCCCCCGGGACCCCAACTAAAAATACCAACCTACTCCAAAACATCATAGGAACTTGTTCCACTCATAAAAACACGACCTTTAACATAAAAATCATCAAATCACGACTGATTCAAGCCTAAATTTCAACTATAACTTCCGAAACTAACATTCGATCAAAAACCCGACCAAACGACGTCCGAATGACCTGATGCATACATATCCAAGATCACCTAACGAAGCTACTGCAACTCTCGGAATTCCGTTCCGACTCCCGGATCAAAATCTCACCTATCAACCGGATTTTGCCAAAACTCCAACTTCGCCAATTCAAGCCTAATTCTACACCGGACCTCCAAATTCAATTCCGATCGCACTCCTAAGTCACAAATTATGCCCCTAATCTAACCAAACCACTGGAAATCACTTCCGAGCCCTCTAACTCACAAGTCCACTTCCGGTTGACTTTTTCAAAACAAGCTTCCTTCTAAGAGGCTATGTGCCTTATTTTTGACCAAAACCAATTCAAATACACCCAATTGACTCTAATACTGATATTGAAACATGAATCAACATAATAAGGTGGAAACGGGGCGGTAACTCACGTGATGACGGGCCGGGTCGTCACAGGAATTCTATGCGAGGCCTATTTCCAACATAAGATCACCGTATCAATCACTGTACGCTGTACTCGAACATGACTGCATAACTCTGCTGAATTCACACTTTGCATCACTTTACCCATAGGACCACAATAAAATTTCTGTTTGAATTGATCGAAATTCCACGAATCCGATGCTCCGATTGCACCTCCTGACCTACATGGGTCTTTCTCTAACCTTTACAACACCGACACGGCGGAATAGAGATGCCGAAATTCATAACCAACTGTTGAATCAACAAATCATTGGGTCTATTCCCCTGACACGAGTCATTGCCTCTTCCTGAACCATCTAATGGTCTTAACTCCTTAATTCACTTTACATAATCCAATTGCATTGGTCCTAAGTCCAATAATCTCGTCTTACCCAGTACGAACTGCTCAGGCAATAAGCCACTCTGAATGCGATCATAATCTCATATGACGCCACAATGTGCCAATAGGCCACCAAATTCAAACACAACACCAACAGGAAATCGAACTCTGGAAGGAATTAACTAACCCCCACACTAATACGGACTTTCCTTAGAAAATAGGAAGCAGGACATACAAAATTGGCATATAGAAAACTATACTCATCATCACACTGTTGCGGCGTGCAACCCGATCCACACAGTATAACCATGGCGGCGTGCCATCCGATCCTCACAACATAAATATGGCGGCGTGCCACCCGATCCTCACAATATAACCATGGCGGCGTGCCACCCGATCCACACGTAGAACTCACATAAGGAGATACACATCGAGCTAATTTGCTTATTGCGATAAAATACCGAATCTAGGTCGCAAGCACGCTAAGTGCATATTGCCATCCCTGAGGGGACACATAGCGCGATAAGCTACAAAATTCGAGCACAACTAAGGTGCGATATACAGTCTGAATCTCAAGAGCCATCTTGCTCATAATACGTCATTATCACGCAAAACCTAAACACATAAAATTTACCAAGCCGTCTCACACTCATACGGCGCATTACATCATTACCTGGAATAGTTGATGACAAAATAACACCCCGACTGTTCCTCCATAAGGAACGCTCGCTGAACGAACACAACTGGCCTGATATAAATCCCAAATTCACATTTAAATCCATCCACCGACCTTAAGTCGATCCTGATCATATCAAATTAAGCCAATGACCTTTCAAAGGTCCATACTAATTCCTTTCTTCTCGTAATACACAAGAACAACCGTCATAACCGGAGTACAATCCACAACTCAGAATCCGAGTGCCCTCCAGGCCTCCGTTCTTAATTTAATGATATCATCACAATTATTCATACTTGGTTTATATCTTTAATCAATCAAGTGGCGTCGTGCCACATTTATGCAATCTTCCTGTGGAACACACTCCCACAATCTACCATAACAATTAACTGGGTCTTACCTCCAACCCACCGACTGCACTAACGCTGATAAGCGATCAAGAATCATTAACCATGATACAAGTCCTCGTTACAAAACACCAATCTCAAACAACCACAACCTACTTTAATCATTCAACCCTTTCCTTGCTCATCCGAGCCCGTGACATCCTTGTCAACACTGAACTGCAACCTTGATCCTCACTTCGTATTTCCATGCTACTTACTGCACCCAACGTGCCAACATACGATAACACACAATTTTTCATCATAACTCCGAATCATTAATATTTTTACACTTCCTCATATACGAACTTTTCACTTAACTCACTTCGGGAGAATCATATCAATACACAGGTAAATTCCCATAACCGTAGAATATGCAAATCTGCAAGTAGTGGTCCAAGCCACCATAGCCCTTCCGGAATCTGCTTCCACATAACGAGCCACAACCGTAGAATGGTTTAGAATGTTATCAATTACGGCGGCCGACAAACCTTACACGTACCGCCACAAATCAAACGCATGACTCGATCACGCTGAATGAACGGAGCACAAACCCCAACATGCCAAATTCAACTATGGCTAATCAATCCCTTTCCTTCCAATTTATCCTTGATTGCTTTGGAATTAATACTAACTCTCTTCAACACATAACATAGTCCCTCTACACTCTCCCCGAGTGACCTTGAATTGCGAGACCGTGTTGTCTCAAATCTCACGAATTATTTCACATTTCTCAAATGCTACACCACAAGGTAACACATCATAGGACATTCTGGGCACCTTCTTATAAGCTGCTACAAAGCTTGATTCTTAGTTGTACTTATAAGCTTGAAATCATTAGGTACCACACTTTATCGTTTGAGTTCTACTAGGACCGTTGATGAGAGCCACCCGCTCTGACTTGGTCCCAAATATAATTCACCCCGTAATTCTTATAACACACCTGTAGCTTTCCTCTTTTGCTAACCAACCCCACCGCTGTTGTGAATCATTAGTAAACTGCTGGACATGGGCTCTTTTGGCGGGCCTTTGCGGAATCTGAAACCTTTTCCCAAACCAAATGTTGTACTTTGGATCCACCTCACCCTTAGCTAGGTCTCAGACCATTGTTCAAGACTCGAGGAATCTATATTCATTCCATAGATTTCGAATCTTATCTTCCGGAAATGCGGCTTTCAGGCTTAACTCAATGACGTGCTTACTTAGGTCTTCATCAGTGGGGACTATTTGAAACCTTCCCAATTGACGCAGTACCTGATGGGGAGCACATGGTTGGATACTACAGATACCCATAAAGAGAACAGGAAATTCTTTTGACTACATGTATACCACCTCAGTAGCGGGCAACCATCCAAACGACCATTCAATTTGATTGGTAGTCAATGACCTCAGTCGCACAAGCCACGCTTCAACACCTTCAGGGAACGCGACACCTGTTACTCGTTTCTCAAACCCCTTGATGCAATTCGATCCGGTTAGCCCGTGGTTCATGTATCCTACCCGGTGGAAAAGATGCTCTTGCATCCAGAGTTGGAGTAGAAGATTGCAACCCTGGAAGAAATTTCCTCCCTCCCCGCATATGGTTAGAGCTCGATAGATTTCTGACACGATTAGAGGAACCACAGTACTGTCGGCCCTTTTGATTGCAACATCGACCATCCCTACAAGGCCTATCTCTATTTTCTTATCTTGGCGTGGACAAACCACGACTCCTAAGAATGCCGTTATAAACGCCAAAGTTCTCCTTGCCTCCCACTTACTTCTGTTTCCAGCGTGAGTCAGCCCGAGATTTGGCTCTTCAAAACCCCGAGGATTACCATACCGTTGATACAAGAATAGGAGACTACAACACCCTTCTGATAAATCCTCATTCTGCACATTTCGGCTAATATTTAATAAATCCAGAAATCGGTGCGGAGATACCAGTATTGGTGACAGTAAATATTGGCCTCTCAGATTTCCATTCAATCCCGCATAACCCGAAACTTCCTCCAGCGTGGGTGTGAGCTCAAAATCAACAAAGCAAAATACATTCCTGGTTGGATCCCAAAACGCTATTAAGGCCTCGATGATATCCGACCTTGGTCTGACATTCAGCAGATTGACGAGACCCCCCAAGATTCTCACCACTATCTTTCTGTTACCTTCTTCCAAATCATTCCACCACTTATGGAGCTGTAAAGGGACCTCACTAAGAATTGTGAACGGTTCAATTTTGTTTGTGCTCATCCTGCACATTTATTAAGGCGATTAAGTAAAAGGTAAAATCTATTTGACCCCAAACCAAATTGACTAATTAAAATACAAGACCCGATTTTCGAACACAGCCTTTCAACACTTCGGTGATGAAGATTTTAAGGCTGTGTCGGCTAACTAGTCAAACCCTAAAAAAATGACCAAAGTGGCTGTCTATGCAAGGTCAGTCTTCTGGCGTCCCTTTCGGGAACATTCGGCTATTTTTTGCTAAAAGTGGCATCACCCGACTTATTTTAAGACAAAAATTAAAATTTGACAGTTTTGGCTATTTTTGCAAAAGGAGAGGTTGGGCCCGATGAGGGTTGCCTACGTATCTCACTTCCGGCGAGAACCAAACATGCGTAGTTCGGGCAGTAGAACAAACTATTTTTGAAAACAAGACCTTTTCTTTTCTTTTCAGTGGAGAACAAAACAAATTATAAAAAAACTCATCATTTCTTTTTTCTTTTTTATTGGCAAACAAAACAATTATTTTGAAAAATAAAAACTTACCTTTTTTTTCTTTCTTTTCCTCGGCAAATAATAAAAAAAAACATTTTTTTCTNCCTACGTATCTCACTTCCGGCGAGAACCAAACATGCGTAGTTCGGGCAGTAGAACAAACTATTTTTGAAAACAAGACCTTTTCTTTTCTTTTCAGTGGAGAACAAAACAAATTATAAAAAAACTCATCATTTCTTTTTTCTTTTTTATTGGCAAACAAAACAATTATTTTGAAAAATAAAAACTTACCTTTTTTTTCTTTCTTTTCCTCAGCAAATAATAAAAAAAAACATTTTTTCTTTTTTTTTTTCAAAATCCGGCAGAGTTTCGACACTACTTCGGCATTGGTTTCTTTCTAAAGTATAAGTAGTTATCTCTCTACACTGTTGTTTTTTCTCTGTTCTCTTTTTTTTCACAATTTTCCAATATTCTCAATTTTCAAAAGCCGGTCAGCATGCTAGTCCGAAGCAAAATAAATGCACATGTAGCAAGTAAGATGCATCAGGATGATCCTTTCATTTCAGGTTGCCTGTCCTAGACGAACCCAACCCCTGTGTTGAGTCCCCTAAGTAAAATGCACATGATGCAGACAAACGTTCCTACTAGGGATCCGGCATGAGGCTTTGTTATTCTAACTTTAAAACCTGGGTTTATTGTTCTAGACCTGGCTTACCCGAGCAGACAACTCGAGCCGGGGGGGGGGAGGGGGAGGGTAGCGTACCGGGGATACAGAAGCTCCGCCGGCTTAGCAACTTATCCGAACCTCGTTCTAAAATAGGATTAGAATCTAGACAGAAAAGAAGTTACACGAAGTGCACCCTTCTTCATGATTTAGAAGACTCAGAGAGGAGATGGGTTTCGGCACAGTTTATATACAGTTCACCAAATATCAAAGCGGTAAAGCATTTAACACATATAACATGAAACATGTAGGCAAATCAGATAAAGCCAAATATAAAAATTTATCTAAGCTAGAATTCTGAACCCTGAACCAAAAGTTCTGGGCTCTTTCATCCCCAGTGGAGTCGCCAGAGCTTTCATACCTCCTTTTTACGCTACTACACCCCGTGAAAGGTGTAATAAAGGGAGTTTTTCCAATTAAAAGAACAATCGAAATGGGATTTATTATTAAGAGTTGGAGTCGCCACTTGAGAGATTTATGGTGTCCCAAGTCACCGATTTGAATCCCGAATCGAGGAAAAAATTGACTCCATATTACAGTCTACGAATCAGAAATCTGGAATAGGAATTCTGTTAACCCGGGAGAAGGTGTTTGGCATTCTCGGGTTCCGTGGTTCTAGCACGGTCGCTTAACTGTTATATTCGGCTTAATTATATGATTTTAGTACATGTTCAAACCATATGTGCATTTTTTTACATTTTAGCCGCTTTTGATTATTATTTTTAAGGAAAGTTGAACGTCGTTTAAAACATGTCTTTGGATCGCGTCACATGAAATGCACCCGCAATCCGAAACACATTTTGTCCAACATTTTAGGATTTGGATTTGGGTCACATGCAATGCACACCCGAGTTTAGGGAGGTAATGTTATTACAATACGCACCTAAAGAGTCTAACGCGTTATTATTTTGGGGAAGATCGTGCAATTCGCTAAACGGCCCATCCCGAAGTCTAAATATTTTTAATATATACATTTATGAGGGCCCCGCAATTTATGTGATTTGTTTGGCGAGGCCCGTCTCATTTTATTTAAAGGCCAACCTAAAGCAACTACAATTTTCTATTTATTTTGTCTCTAGACGGGCCTAATTAATTTACATTTATAAATTCGAGCCTCGAATTCAAGTCCGAATTCAAACAAAAGGGAGGACCCTCCTAATTTGAACCCGCGACCTAACTCGAATACCCAAATTTATATTTGCAAATTAATACCCTATTCCTAATATAATTCTTAACAAAAGAGTTTTTGATTTATAGCAGTTTTGGTCCTTGAACCGTTGGTTTAGGCCTGTAAATGTTGCGCCATTTCATTGGGCTTTAGCACCAGCCCAATAGTGAATATGCTCATCTTTAGGATTTCCAAGAGGGACCACTATTTAGTAGGCTTCAACGTTAGCCCATGGAATTGGTAAACACAAAGAGGCGCAATTCCTTTGAGAGACAAAACATTGCTAATTTACTGGCTTGTTACTGAAACTATTAAATTGCTCAATTGGAATGATTTAAAGTCTCAATTCAGTTGTAGTACTCCAAGTTATGCCACCGATTGTTAAATCAATTCTGAACTTGCAACAGCACATAAGCTGGTTACTAATTGCAACAACAAAGCCCACTAATTAACTTGATAGTGACTCCTAATTCTATACTACAAATGATGCTCATGTTAACTTCTTACAATGTCATTGACTACTCATTTACTGATTATAGATGCACGTTTATGACCTCTACATCTATTTCTCACTCGAGGAATGATCAAATCAGAATTAATACTAAATGACGCTTATCACTCACAGTTTCAGCAATTCAAAATTTGTCCCGCTTAATTACAAAGCAGTTTCAAACTATCCTAATCAATACGGACAATATAGGAGTCGAATTACATGATTATTCTATGTATTTGAACTGAATAAAAACAGAGAGAGGAAAAAGCAGCTCAGAAATGAATCAAACAACCATTTATTGCTTGAACTCCCAAATCAACTTTACACTGATCCTTGACATATTCTACAAGACCAGAAGTGTACCTGGTATTGGAAGTACAAGAAGAAAGAAGAAAGAAGAAATGACCATCAGCAGCAGTACAACACAGCAAACAGCAACAGTAACAGAGATCCAACAGCAAATTCAGGAAAACCAGTTGCAATTCCAGAAATACCAAACAACAACACAAACAGACCCAGGAAATGACTAGAATTAAACCAGACATGGACCCAAAATACCAATGAAACAGTGTCCAGTTACAAACCAAACAGCAAATGGACAGTTCAAACCAACAATACAACAATCAACCACAGCAACACCAATGAAACAGTACTAATACTGATTTTCAGCAGTCAGAAGAAAACCTCACTCTTCAGTTTTTTAGACTCTCAATCTCTGACCTTTTTTGCATTCAAAAGCCAGCCCTCAATCTGTCGAGACTTGCCCTATTTATATCCAAAACAGGCCTGCTGAAACACAACTTTCTAAACCTCAAACTAATCAAGAACATTCTGCCCATCCCTTCTAACACCCCACTACTGAATGTCTTGTCCCTTTTTTTTTATTCAAAGGCATGGGCAGCTTATAGTATTCAATTACTCCCCCATGCTATTATGTTGCTCAACCCACTAAGTATTAAACAATACATTGGTTTTGGTTATTTAATTACTTCACTGACAGCCCACTCAAACTAGCATATTTTAACATTTTCCAATTCCCCAATTACCCCTGATGTTACTGAAACTACTATTCTACCCTAATCCACTTTCAATCTGCAGCTATAACCAATTCACCTCAATGAGAAATCCTACAAATTGACTAATTAAGCGCATGAAACTAATCCCCACTCAACAACATTAGGATAACTCAGCAAAGTCAAGTTCATATCAGAACAAACATAGGGATTCAATTCATGAAACTCACATTAGGTCAAGTAGCATCAAAACAGAGACGACAGATTCAGGAAACACACTAACACGATTCTGAACTAAACAAACTATATGAACACTGTAATATACTGAACTCAAATAACTGAATTCGCGTGTAACAAATGGTAGACAACGAAAAATGAGAAGAAACAAAATAACATAAATGAGACACTCTGAATCAACAACAATAGTAAACATCACGGGAGTGGTCACAATTTTATACAAGAGCATTATCGACACTGCATAATTCGAAATAACCAACAACACAAAAGAGGAAACAAAATGCAGAGTAAACACGAAGCATTCGATCCTAAAAAATAAGAAAAGGGGTAGAAGATGAACGAAACTAAATTAGAAAGAAAAAGAAATTGAAAGAAAAAAAAACCTACCAGTAAAGACCCGGGGCTTGAATCTTCATCCTTTCAGATTTGAGGCCAAGATGGACCCTAGTCGAGTGTTCTCAAATGAGAGCACTCAACTAAGGTCCGTTTGGACCTCAATCCTTGAGATAGATTTTTGACCGCCATAAAAACTTGATTCGTAACGTTCCAGGGTGATTCGAAGGAGATGAGTTGGTGTTTTGGGACAGGGAGGTCAAGGGGGTTCTAGGGTTAAATTTGGGGGTCATCGGAGCCGGCTAGTGTTTTGTTCGATTCTTCGATTGAAGATTCGAGACGGCTTGGGATGATTCGAGATTAAAGGAGTGTGGATTTGTGTTGAGGATGGTTAGAAGGTTAAGGGGTGTTAATTTTATGGTCATCGGCATTGTTGCCGCCGGGTTTCAGCGAAGGGGAGGGGTGGCGGCTAGCGTTTGGGAGGGGTCGTCTCTGAGAGAGACGATGGAGAGATGAGGGGGTTCGGCTAGGGGGTGAGGTGTGTGTTGGGAATATATAGTAGGGGATAATTAATCCTGGCCATTGGATCAATTAAGATCAACGGCCTGGATCTCTCACTTAAGAAGAACGACGCCGTTTAGACGTCTCTGAGACCGGATTGGTCTCTGATGGAACGGGTCGGTCCTAGACACGGGTTGAGGCGAGTGATTTTGATCGTTCGATTAGATGGGTTTAACGGCTTGGATTCGAGATACCTGGAACAACATCGTTTGGTTGATGTTAGGGCTGAACCAGACCGTTTGATTAAGTGAGATCAACGGTTCAGATTCTCCATGCCCAAACGACGTCGTTTGGACGTCTACTGGGCGACGGATTGGGGCTGGGTCGGAGAGGTGTTTGAATTGGGCTTGTAAGGGGGGCTTGTTTTGGTTTGGGCCTGTGGAAATTTGGCCTGGTCCGGGTTTCCTTTTTTATTTTTTGTTCTTTTCCTTTTTTAATTCCTAATTTAAAACCAAAATTCCTATATTAAATCATGAAATCCACAAATTAACTTAAAATACTAATTAACTCTTAATAATCACACAAAAAGAAAATTACACAATTTTGACATTAAGTGCTAAAAATACAAAGTATATTTTTTTTGTATTTTTTCATTTTGTAAAACAAATTTAATTACTCCTAATTATAAAATTAAGTCCTAAAATGCAAATGCGATATATTTTTGTATTTTTATTAATTTAAACAAATAAACATGCACACACAAACACAAGCAATAAGAGAAAAATAACGCAAATCCACAAAATTTGCACACAATACAAAACTATTTTATTTTGAATTTTTGGGGAGTAATTCTCATATAGGGCAAAAATCACGTGCTCACAGTTGCCCTTCTTTGCCCGAAAACACGAAGAGTTTTCGTCCAAAGATAAAATGAGCGGATACGAGCGATTTTTGCCCGTTTGAGTACTCCGTGTGAAGCATTTTTTTTTGAAAGATTTGATCGAACCTCAGCTTCAAAAGGTCTCCTACATATCCCTGGCTAAAAGGGAATCAGGTCAATGTAGTTCGGGAAGTTTTGGTAGCTGAGACTACCATGGAACTACGATTTTGCTGTTACTGTTGTTGCTGCTGCTACCACTACTTACCGACCTCCTTATTACACCATGATAAAAGAAAACAAGAAGCTAGACTAAACTAGGGATTACAAAATCTTATCTATCTTCACACTTGCTCTTGTCGCCTTGCTTTCTTGTTGGCTCTTGTTTCCTCCGCTGTTTTTGTCTTTCTGAAGTGGAATTTATGCTGGGGATATTTTGTTGTAACCCTCCGCTTTACTGACTTCTGACTTGAACTTGAGTGTATTCCTCTGTTCTACAGGCGGGATCCTGACTTCAACTTGAAATGTATCACTCTGTTCTACAGGCGGGCTCCTGACTTCAACTTGAAATGTATTCCTCTGTTCTACAGGCGGGCTCCTGACTTCAACTTGAAAT